>VXBQ01004322.1:1957-37094 GCA_013400175.1 Phainopepla nitens | reverse complement strand
CCATTTCATGGGGGCATCGGGCACAGCATTGCCAGCCAGGCAAGGGCGGGGATTTTCCTGCTCTGCTCTGCACTGGGGAAGCCTCACCTTGAGTGCTGGGGGCAGTTTTGGGTGCCACAGTGTAAGATACTAAACTATTAGAGTCCAAAGGAGAGTGACAAAAATGGTAAAGGGCCTTGTGAAGAAGCTGTATGAGGAGCAGCTGAGGTCACTTGATCTGTTCAGAGTGAAAAAGAAGAGACTGAGGGGAGACCTCACTGCAGTTACGACTTCCTCTGTAGGGTAAGCGGAGGGGCAAGGCTTGATCTCTTCTCTAGGGTAACCAGTGACAGGACTGAGGGAATGGCCTGAAGTTGTGTCAAAGGAGGTTTAGGTTGGATATTAAGAAAATGTTTTTCATCTGAAGGGTGGTTGGGCACTGGAACAGGCTCCTCAGGGAAGCAGTCACACCACCAGTCTGACACAGTTCAAGAGCACTGGGACAATGCTCTCATGCACATGATGTGACTCGTTGGTTGGTGCTGTGCAGGGCTAGGAAGATGAACTCAATGATCTTTGTGAGCCCCTTCTAACTCAGTTTAGCCTATCATTCTGTGACCTGTTGGATTGGGTCCAGAGGAGGGCCACATAAATGGTCAGAAGGATGGAGCACCTCTCCTGTGAAAAATGGCTGAGAAAGTTGGCATTGTTGAGCATGGAGGAGAAAAGGCTCCAGAAAGATCTTATACCACCTTCTAGTGCCTAAAGGGGGCTACACGAGTGCCAGAGGATAGATTCTTTTTACAAAGGTAGATAGTGATAGGGAAAGGGGGAGTGGGTTTAAGCTACAATTAGAAAGGTTTAGTTGTGGTTTAATCCCAGACAGTAATCATGCTGCTTTCTCACTGCCCCGCCAGTGAGACTGGGGAGAGAATCATGAGAGTAAAAGCTGGAAAACTTGTGGGCTGAAGTTCAGATCATTTGACTGGGAAAGTAAAAGCCACACATGCAAGCAAAGCAAATCAAATCAAAACAAAACAAAGAATGAATTCACTGCTTGCCATGGGCAGGCAGGAGTTCAGCCATCTCCAGCAGAGCAGGGCCCAATCACACACAACAGTGATTTGGGAAGACAAACGCCATCACTCCAAATGTTCCTCCTCCCTCCTTCTTCTCCCCACTTTGTATACTGAGCATGATGCCACATGGCCTGAAATATCCCTTTGGTCAACTGACCAGGGGTCGCCTGTCCTGGTTATGTCTCCTGCCAACCTCCCAGACACCCCCAGCCCCCTCACCAGTGTGGCAGCACAAGAAGCAGAAAAGGCCTTGACTTTATGCAAACCTTGCTCAGCAATAACAAAAATATTTCTATATTATGAATTCTGCATTCAGCACAATTCCAAAACACAGCCTCCTACCAGCCAGTGTGAAGAAAATTAACTCTACCCCAGACAAAACTGCACAGGTTTGTATTAAATGTTACGAAGAGATTCTTCACAGTGAGGGTGGTGAGGCATTGAAAGAAGTTGCCTCACCCCCTGTTGGGAATGCCTCATTCCTGGAAGTGTTCAGGTCTGTGTTGGATGGGACTTAGAGAAACCTGATCTAGTGGGCCAGATACCTGCAGATGGCAGGGGGTTTGGAACTATATGATGTTTAATGTCCCTTTGAACCCATTGCACTCTATTATTCAGTAATTCTATTTCATAATGAGACACTGTAAATAAAGTTTGAAGTAAAGGTGTCCTTTTATTTACCATTTTTATTTAACTGTCCACAGAGAGCAAATCACCATTTTTATATGCCTAGAGTGTGTTACGCAGTGTTGCCTATAAAGAACTCTTTGTGCCATAAAGTATGAAAATTCCCCCCTTACTTTAAAATTTATTGGGAGCTATAGTTTTTTTTCTTTTAGTAGCAATAATCACCATCTTTATGGTAAATCACATTTGGTTCTGGCTCAGGCATACTCCATGACTTATACCCAATGGGATACTTTTACTGAACAATAGAAGTTTCTATCCCTGCTGTAAAATCATCCTTAACAGGTCAGCAAGAAAAGAAAAAAATCTTATTCCAGCTTGTTCCTCAGAAATCACTTGTCTGATTCTCTTTGTGTCTTGCAAAGACTTTACATTCATCTAGACTTTAAAGTATCTTTTCCTGTTAAGCATAAGGTAGAAGCATTGATGAATAAAAGAATGCTAGAATTAAGGAGATTAATTTTTTTTTCCTGCTACCCGAAGGTCATCTTTTATGTCTATAAAGCTGGTTCTCATGTTTGTTCCGCATCATCCCATTTGTTTAATACACTACCATGTACTCCATTTCTAGCTAGTACTAAAACCCAAACCCTCTAATAATGGTGGTGATGCTGGGTGGAGGTCAGAAGAATAATTTTTGCTTTTTTCTCCATTCTCAAATTTTCCTAGAAACATGTAAACAAGAATGAGTAGTTATGACCTCCAATCAAAGGAAACTAGGTGCTCAAAATCACAAACTGCGACAGATATTATGGCAATGTGTGTCAAGATCTACTGCAGTCATGGGACTTGTTAAAGGTCGGTTGTTTTAAGAAGAGCTGTAGCTGCATCACCCAACAGAACCAAATACATGTGAAAGGAATACTTTCTCCCTTCAGAAGGCTTTTGGAGGTACAAACAGAAGCATGATGAAAATTACCCACTGGAGCCAAGGTGAAAAAAACTCCATGAAGTGCATCCAAAGTGTCTCTTATTTTGGTAGCAATACTTAAGTAAGGATGTTCCGAACTTCTATTCTTTCCTTTCTTGCTCTCTCCATGTCCTTACTGTCACAGCTCTTTGATCACACCAATGTTTGGGTGACTCTGTCTTACTACAGAGGGAGGAGGTCCTCTGCCCTTCCCGAATTGCAGCTGCTTTCCAGCACTGCCATCTTGTTCCCACATGGTGGCTAAGTGTGTAAGAGAGAAAGTGCAACAAAGAAATGTATTGAGACCATCATTTCAGTGACCCTGCAGGAAGCCTGAGGTGTGATTGAACTAGTCTAGTGCTGTTCTGCCCTTTGGCACTGTTCTATGTGTACTCAGGGAAAATAATCATCAGTATAGTAATTTTTTATATTTAGAGTATACAGATAATTTGTGAGTATAATAAATACTTCGTTTACACAGCACATATGTTTGAATTCAGTTTTATCTGCTTATGAGAAATTATTATTTCACATGTGCTTCAAAATAAGCTGCTTTTTATAGTACTGCTATGGATAGATAAATAATGTATGTTTTGTGTTGAACAGAAACATGGCAACACTTTGTATCATTTTAGATGATGACAAATTGATTTTAATTTTTTGCAGTTAACCAAAGCACTATATTCAAACCTTTACATTAAGTATGGATTTTAAGTTTTGCATTTGCTAGAAAAAATAGACAGCATCTTATATCAGAGGTGAGTTTGGATATAAAATATAGAATGAGGTACAGTACCTGAAAGTCCTCCTCCAGTTTGGACCAAGGATACCCCAGCCATGGAGTAACCAGTTGGATCCAGAACCCACACAGCAAGGATAAACACCTTAGTAGCTGAGGGAAAAGTACCTGGGCTCCAGCGGAATCTTCAGAGATGGGGATGGGAGTCAGCCTCTCCCAGAAAGCTAGTTTTGCAGACTGTTTTTCTGGTTTTTATGTAATTAATTGCTTCTTGTTTTTTATAGAATCAATTGTTTCTGGTTTTCCTAGTCCAATCAACAGTCTTTTAAAAGTTAACCCAAAACATTTCCCTAAGCTGAACTGATAGAATTTCCCTTTCAGCTGTGAGAGAGACTATTCTTGTTCAAGGCCTCATTCAGGCCAGTAATGGAAATGCAAAAACTCAGAAGGGGTTTCAGACCAAGACCAGGCTGCCAGTGAGGGTCTTTGGTTAACTGCAGCCTAGGTTTGAAAAAACAGAGCCCATGGCCATTTTACTATCCCTCTTCTTTTCAGATTACTTTATGTCATGAGTTTCTTCATGTCATCTGATTTACTAGATCTTGTTATCTACCCAGAAAAATAATTTTCGGTATGAAAAACTTTCTATGCTTATATAGCAATAACCCAGTGTGTACTTCATTCTAGCTGCATGATACATCTGTGTAGAATCAAACCCAGCACAGGCTAGTACTGACAACCTAAGTGAAATGCATTCATCAGATGTACCAGCTTTGGTACACAGTGGAACTTTGGAACTTTATACGCAACAACAACATCCATGGCTTCCTTTATATATGGATGTGAATATATTTATCGCTGTTAAAGTTTAACCTTTGTAGAAATCTTGCTAATGCAGCAGAGCTTTTTGCTCCCATTCATCTTGTGGAAGTGAACTGCAACTGTGAACACCCTGCCTTTATATGGAAGCCATTTCCCTTGAGGAGTTTTCTCATATCTCTTTGATATTCTCTTGATTTCACTATAAGTCTTCTCTTTCTTGCATTTTGATAAAATAAATAATATCTGTAACTTTCTTCTTTATGTTTTCTGCACTGTACATATATTTATATGATTCCTCAGGTCTGTCCCCCTCCAAATGTCTAATTGTTGTCTTTTCATGCCTGGACTTCTTTTCTTTTCTTTTCTTTTCTTTTCTTTTCTTTTCTTTTCTTTTCTTTTCTTTTCTTTTCTTTTCTTTTCTTTTCTTTTCTTTTCTTTTCTTTTCTTTTCTTTTCTTTTCTTTTCTTTTCTTTTCTTTTCTTTTCTTTTCTTTTCTTTTCTTTTCTTTTCTTTTCTTTTCTTTTCTTTTCTTTTCTTTTCTTTTCTTTTCTTTTCTTTTCTTTTCTTTTCTTTTCTTTTCTTTTCTTTTCTTTTCTTTTCTTTTCTTTTCTTTTCTTTTCTTTTCTTTTCTTTTCTTTTCTTTTCTTTTCTTTTCTTTTCTTTTCTTTTCTTTTCTTTTCTTTTCTTTTCTTTTCTTTTCTTTTCTTTTCTTTTCTTTTCTTTTCTTTTCTTTTCTTTTCTTTTCTTTTCTTTTCTTTTCTTTTCTTTTCTTTTCTTTTCTTTTCTTTTCTTTTCTTTTCTTTTCTTTTCTTTTCTTTTCTTTTCTTTTCTTTTCTTTTCTTTTCTTTTCTTTTCTTTTCTTTTCTTTTCTTTTCTTTTCTTTTCTTTTCTTTTCTTTTCTTTTCTTTTCTTTTCTTTTCTTTTCTTTTCTTTTCTTTTCTTTTCTTTTCTTTTCTTTTCTTTTCTTTTCTTTTCTTTTCTTTTCTTTTCTTTTCNCAGTATGTACCGGTAGTCCTTATCTAGATGGTTTTTTCCTAAACATCCTTCTGCCTTCAAGCAGGCAGAATTAAATGCTACAGAAATCAATCTGAGTTGACCTGTATACATTTTTAAAAGCAATTTTAAAGTAGCTGTAGTCTTCCTTGCTAACATTTAGAAATGCATATATGTGCATCTGGATCAGTGTAGTAACTGATTTTGAAATAATAATAATAACAGATTTTGAAAAGAGAACAGTATTTAAGTTTAAATGTCTTGTTTTAAATAAGCAGTTATGATATGGAGCCATATCAAAGGACAGTTCATGAATTATGTATGTTATCTACATTTTTTCTGCCTGCTGATAATTGACAGGTGTCATGGCACCTTCTACTTACATCCTGTAATTATATGCCATATATCAACATTGACTTTTGAGCAATGGTCCTCCCTACAACATACACACAAAACGGTTTTATGTTTTATTTAAAAAATTAGAGCATTTTAAAATTTTCTCTTTCACTCACTCTGTTTTTCAAGCTGCTTTGTCCCTCAGCCCATGTCAACAATGTTACTAAGACTTCTTCAGTGTTAGTTTGGCAGAGTCACTCATTCAAGTGATGGCACCATCCTCTTGTCTGTTTTGTTTTTTAGATAAATTGGTTAGGCTCAGCTGAAGAAAAACATGCTGCTTGGACATGTGTAGTAACACAAGTTTCTTGGTCTTTCACATAAAGTTTGTGTCTTTACTAACGGACATATTTTCATCATTATGCAGCAACTTACTTTTTTGGCTGGTTTGCAGGCAGCTGTGCTTCACTCAGCCATATAACTGCTCCAAAGGGAGAAAGGATTCCTGACAAAACAGTGTCTAATGGAAGTGGACACTGTTCCTATCATCTTTTTTTCATTTGAAGTCCTCTCCTAGTAGGATATGCTTCTGTCAGAAGGCATCAGTAAACTTTGCTCTATATTTTAAATTATAATAGCCGATTGTCGTGTGATTCTATTTAAATTTAAAAAAAAAAATCTATAAAATTTTCTTTTCGCAAGTTTCAGAAGTTTGCGGTTTCTGTAAAGCTGACAGACATGTCATCAGCCCTACTAATTCTGAGAAATACAAAGAAAAAACACCTTTTTTTTAAAACTGCTTTTTTTTTGTTAGCTGGCCACCTTGATGTCTGTAGTAGCTTTGTGTTTGTAGGATCTGATTTCTGAATGGCAGCTTAAATGTCTCAAAGAATTCACAACTGTCCCCCTCAGTTTTGTGCTACTATTTTCCCCAACTAAAATCATGCGGCATCAGGCCAGGATGAGGGTTTTTCACAAAAACCAACTGCTATGAAAAATCCTTCTGAAGCAACAAAGTTGTGTACAGGAGTGAGTAGTTGTTCAGTACAGCAGGTAGAAGCATTTTTGAGGAAAGGTTTTTCCTTCTAAAATTGACGGTTAAACCGAATATTTTCCAGGAGTGGCATGGTTTTGACAACAGCAACAAGAAAACAGAGGTGAAGAACCTGAGCCACGGCAATTTGGTGGGATGAGAAGGAAGTGTTCTTTGGAAACAAAAAGGGTTTCCCACTACTCCGAACAGTGTCTGACTGTGGAGCCATTCTCTGTCCTTGCTCTTCTGCTGGCGATACTCCACTTTAGAGAAATAATCACAAATTATCTGGGCCAGGCTGCAGGAGAGAGGCTGCTGCTGCCTGGCTGTCTGGGCTGGGTTTGCTGGCGGATGCCAGGGCCAAAACCCTGTGGGGCAGCTGATCCAGGTTTGCCCCCATGCCTGGAAACACCAGTGCTTCTGCAGAGTGGTTACTGCAGGATCATCTTGCTACTCTTTCTTGCTTTTATTGGAAGGCACAATTTTACATTTAAATGTGAAATGAACCATCTGGTGAATATCGAAATAAAAGACACTGTGAATGTTTTCATAGACAAAAATCTTGTTTTCTAGCCAGACTCCAACATGACAAAAAAGTGACAGGCTGTTTTCATGACTGAAAGCCTTCTAGAATTCTCAAAGTTGAGATCAGATCCTCACAGCATTTTCAGTGCTATATTTCACTGTCACTAAACAAAGAGGAAGAGAAAGAAGATCCCTATCTCCAAATATTTCTATCCATGCCAATAAGCATCTTCGTACTGATGATACTTTGACAAGGAATTTATGTATCATTATATTTAAAAGGTGTACTTTAAGGATTTACATGTTACAACTTCCAGAGTCATACAGACTGTACTTGTCCATAGCTGTTTCTATAGTACATTTATTCAACACATGATTACTCCATATTTGCCTCAAGATAATTTGTGGAAAATTTTATAAGAACTGCATTTTACAAGGTGTTATTAGAATCAAAACAAGAATTCATTTTATAAATATACACTATATCTATGCCAATTTTGCATCCTACTGCTTCTATACCATGCACAAGTTTCACATTTCTGCTTCTTCAGTTGTTTCTCTTATTAATAAAACAATAATCTTTAGACACAGGAAATATGTAAAAGTGTGGAAAGTGATGCTAAAAAACTTGTGACTTTTACATGAAAATCAGAGAAATAAATTTTAAAAATTACCAAGAAGAGATCATTAAAAGCTTCAAATCAATTACCTTATTTCCTTACTTTTGGACTAGACAGTATCCCTGTTCTCTGGTGATACAATGGAGGAACATACTATTCTTGATAGACACAGTTCCGTTTCATTGTTATTCTTAATGGTAGAAAGGGTGAAAGGATGATGAGGTGAATCTAACAGTTATAATGATGAAAAAATACTGCTGTTCTGCAAAAATAATAATGATGTACTTCATGAGGGAGAACCTTCAATTGAAACTGGTCTGCTCTTGCAGAGCCGTGCATTTAGGAACAGCAGCACAAGTTCAACGACCTTTTACTATCGCTTTTTGAACATGGAAAACCCAAAGCACAGTGTTAGTACTTAGATTCTGTTCGGGTTTAGCGGTAAGAAAGTCCAGCACTATTCAAGAGCCCTAGTATAAATAGGCTAAACAGTTTAGAGGGAAAAGTGCCAACTGTAACATAACCTGTTCTTGAACTAGGGAGGGAGGAGTAGGGAGTAGGGCACTGAGGAGAAACAAGCATGCAGGGAGAGAAAAGTATTAACAGGAATGCCCAGGGCATTGTCACTTTGCACAAGCCATTCAGTGAAGGCAAAAAAAGCCCAGTTGTCTGAGATGGAAAGATGTTAGATCATATCATAAATTTAGAACATCTACAGGATAGGATTTTGTGCAGTCAGTGACATTCAAATCTGATTTTGACCCACAGGTTCTGTTATAGGACAAAACACCATAGTGACATGACGGATAGGAGTTTGGCTTGTTTGGGGGCTGCAGGATGGTGTTCCTTTGCTATGGTCCCCAGGTATGAAAATCTCTGCAAACTGGTTCAAGATAATTATCCTTTTGCAATATAAGAATGTTTCTTCTCCTTTTGGTTAGAGGTTTTTGGAACAACACTTCTCACAGAAAAAAATGGAATTATATATAGTGTAAAACTAGTGCTGTAAATGAGAAAAGTGGTTCTTTACTAGTGAAAAATAACAGCAACAACAAAAATCCCAGAATTTAAATTCTTCTCAATTTCAGTAGCTTCTGCTTTTACTAAGCAGGAGCATTTACTTACGATCAGGTATGCTTGGTTTACATGTCTTAAAGACCATCTTCTAACAATATTGCAAATTAATTAGAACAGATAATATACTGTGTTTCAAGTGGAAAAAAATATTGGCCTATATCTCTATCACTGACATATGAGACCCAGTGTCATATGAGACCCACGGTCCTTTAATAAATGTTTAAATATAGGTGTCCTGGTCTGATCACTTTCATATACCGAGTTTAGCACATCATCCTACCTACACTTCAGCAGCAAGTTTTGGCCTGAATCACCAAATAATTTCCATTTGTGAATGATCAAATATTTTCATGTTATATAATGTATGGGAAGTCTTCTCAAAGATACAGAGACACATAGATAATAGATGATAGATAGATAGATTAGATGATAGATAGATAGATAGATAGATAGATAGATAGATAGATAGATAGATAGATAGATAGATAGATAGATAGACAGACAGCTAGATAGGGTTTTGTGGAGGTTTTTTTGGAGTGAATTCTTGATTTGGGATGGGATATGGTAAGTCCTGAGGAAAGATCCAACAGACAATCGATAGAACTATTCTACTGAGGTTTGGTTTTCGTCACCTCCTTTTTTCTCCTTACACGAAAAAAGAAGAGGAATCAGAATAATTCTCATTTTCTTCCTTGCTCAACTCCACATTTGTTGGTAAGGAAACTGGAATTTTATAAATAAAGTCAAATAAATAAAGAACATCCACGAGATGATTGTGCCTAAAAACCTGGTTGAACTGATACATAAACTGATAGCATGGGAAAAACTTTCAGCATCCTTGCTACCACCCATTGTCATTAAAAATGTTTCCTATTTAAAAGACAGATGGTGGCTTGTTTGTGCTAGAATGCAAGCCCACTTCACCTTTGTAATATTGAAACAATGTGGATATCAAGGAATGTAGATTGCTCAATACCTTACAGTGTTAGAATGTCTCAGTGTCTTTTGTCTTTCTTGCCGAGATAAATGCATTTACAAAGCAGTTATTTGCTGCTTCTTTCAAATTTAAAGATCACGGTCATCCACCACCCTATGCAATCACTAAATTATTATGCAAGAGTGATCTGTTTGGTGTAGATGAGAAAAAAAGTGCATATTCTATTGCCCTAAATGGAAGTATTTTAATACTACATCCCTCACTGCACCACTTGGTGCTACCCTTCAGTAGTCCTGCTTTGCTAAAACCTTGGCAGGGATTCCATAGACCAACAATTTCTCCTAAAGACCAAAAAGGCAAGCAGCTGATTCTGCAGAAACAGAAAACAGCTCTCTGTGGTGACAAACCGAAGGACTGAGTTCACCATCTCTGCTGGTCAGCCAGGGTGTGAAGGGTGTCAGGCTATATCCTAGTAAACACTGTAATCAGTAGGGGACAATGAGATAGGGCATCCTTCTGTATTTTGCAGTGAATTCAAACCCTATTGTTGTGGTTTTTATGCTCCTGCAATCTGTATAATATGCAATTAGACTAAGCAGTCACATTTTTTTCATAGTGACATGTTTCTCTGCTTAAATAAATATCAGGTGCCATATATGCTGCATCAATCATTTATAGTGGAACAGTAATTCCCTAAGCTGATTACAGTGCCTGAGTAAGCCAAAGGGGAATGGAAAGAGGATTCCTCACCAGAATTGAGGTGTTACCATTTATATTTTTGAGGATTAAAGTTTTTTATTACCTGTATAACACATTTTTATCCTTGTGTTTGCCTCAGAATGGATCTTGCTCATCCAAGAACACGACATTATATTTTTTGGCACAATCATTTTGTTGAGGTACCCACATCACTGGCTACATGGAAGCCACATCAGTGGCTATACAGAAGTAAAGAAGCAGCCAACTACCTCCATGACTTGAAGCACCACCTCCTGTTTTCACCCTGTACATTCATCTCAGTCTGTGCAGGGTGAAGTCACAGTTTTCACCACCCAGCCCTTCGTAAAGGGGAGCTCAGAGGTAAAGAAACCACTGTGATTGAAATCCTTCCACCAGAGTTTGGAAGGTGTCCTACATAAAAATCAGATGGTCTTCAGATCACCTCTGTTATGGGGCAAAGAACAGAAGAGTAGGGCAGAGTCAGAATGCTTCAATTATTTCACTGCCACTTGGTCATTGCTGAATTCTGTAGTCATAACAACAGGTCACAGATGAATATGTGTAACAATCCCAGAGGAAAACTATTAGTCAGTATGACATCTCTAAAAAGACTTCCCATTAATTTTAGCCCCAAAATTCATGCCACTCTAAGCCATCTTATCCAATCCAAACTTAGTGTCAGCAGTAATGGCAGCAATGTTCATATCACACAAAAGACGCCTTAAATGATGATTAAATACAGCGTTATCAAAATTATTTACAACAGTATTTTACGTGAGTGCACTGTTTTATACCTCTTTAGAGCTGCATCACTGAAGACATAAAGTTCTACTTCTCCAAATGCCTCTCAGATGTTAAAAAAAAAAATCACATAAGGTGTACTACTTATGTCCTTTTGCTGCTAGTTCACTCTCATTCCAGCCAGCATTAATCTCTGTCACTCTTGACACTGTTCTGTTAGGAGGCTTAAAGTGTGCTTGATGCACATTCTGCAAGGAAGAATGAAAATGAGATTAAGGGGAGGAAAAATAGCCCTGTAATGGAAACAAACCCAGCCTTTGATGCAGGCAGAGTTAGTATTAGCTGATTCACACACACGGTCACACTGCAGAAGGCAGCTTATGTATCTGGGCTCACACTGAGACTTTTTGCACAAACAGCATCAAAGTGGTCACAACTCTGCCTGAAGTTTTTTTTCAGTTCACATTTGTTTGTTGCATTCAGCAATGAAACCTAAAGGTTTCATTGGGCCACATATTTCATATGTGGCCCACAGGAGCAATGAGGTTGTCACGGAGTTAGGAAGTGACTAGAGTACGTAGACAGGTGGCTGGAGAGCCATGGGAGGTAGTGGGTCATATCCAGGAGCAATGAGAAAACCTCCAGCAGGGAAAACATAGCCAGGGAGATGGGTGGAATGACGTGGAGAAGGAGACGTAACAGGCAGATCTAGAAACCATTTGGTCTCAAATGTTGTCTGACATCCTTGTTAAGACAAGCAGAATGTATAGGTGGCTGAAGAACAGTGTGCTAGAAACATCCAAGGTTCTCTCACCATATGGTACTTATGGTCCTAATAAAAGCCTAGGGCAGTTTGTTTTTAGCTTGCCTGCAAAAAACAAACAAGATGCAGACCAACAAATTTATACTGAACCCTGAATTTGTAGAATTTTATGACTTTTCATATTTGGTCTCTTAATCCCAATCTTACTTTCAATTTATGTACCATACGTTCGAACACAAGTAAGGAAAGTTAAGCAAAACCACTAGAATTTATTGAAAAGTCATATTTTCAGGTTGTCATCAGAGTGCCATGCTAATTTTTTGACTTGCTCAGAAACCTAGCAATGTGTTAAAAGTGCATTCAAACTTGATGAGAAATGGTATTTCTTTAAAGAACAAAGCCCAGATTGATGTGCGCACATGAAAATACCAAATGCGATCTCTTGTTAATTTTTTTTAATCATATTCTCTCAAATTTGTTTCAAGTGGCATAGTTAGCAATCATTAATAGGCAGTGTGCTCTGCGGTAGCTTACTTTCCTTAACAAAAAACAGAACCATCAGGGCCACCTATATCTAAAAGGTTTTCTACAAAAGCCATTTTGGGAAATGAGGTTGCTCACGCATTTCACGTTCTCCTGCACTTCCCCTGTTTTACAGCTGTGAATATTTTTTCAAATAGTCAATCTCTCTCTACTCCGTGTATCATTTGTTATCTCATGTTTCTCCATGAATTATGGGCAACAGAGTGTAAAGTTCATAGGATGCAAATGACTTCTCTTCCTTTTTTAGTTGCAGATGCAAATAAGGAAACCCAGAATCTTCCATATAAAACACTATACTTTCAACAGAGCCATTCCCACAAAACCTCCTCCCAGTCTCAGGCAAGAAGGTCAATTATGAACCAGAAAATATCAAAACAAAGTCTACACATGAGAGAAATTCAGTTTCCCAATCCAGCCAGCACAATTTTCTTTAGGAGGCATATCCACTAGCTCCAACCACCCTCTTTAGCAATCCTGAACAGATCCCATTCTTGGAAGCCACTTTCTGCCTATCTCTCCAGCTAAGAGGGTAAATACACTCTCTTTTTCATGGGTTTAGCAGAAAAACTTTCCGATTTTTTTGGGAACTTCTGACACCTTCAGCCATAGTCGCTTACCTTAGAAGTCTTGTCACAGTCCCAGCTTGGCTCCTCTATGTGAGTAGTCACAGGACTGATGTACTGGATCTGCCTTTTGGATTGTATTTGCTTTCAAGCCAGCCCAGCTGGAGTTGCAACAACAGAATGTCTAAGCCTTCATTGTCTTCATGGACCTCACTAAGGAGCGGGTACACGCTCTGGGAATTATGCAGTCAATAACATGGCTGTTCCAGCTCCCAGTTTAATTGTCTGGGAACGACCTGACAGGTAGAGCATTTATTGCTCTCCCAAACTATCAATCAAGCAGTCAGCAAGAAAAAACAAACAAAAAAAACCACAAAAAAACCCAACAACAACAAAACTTAAGAGAGCTCAGACCTGAAAAAAATGGGGGTATTTTTTGGTCCTCAGCCCCTCTGGACAGTACTGCTTCCTCTGTATCTGTGCTCACTCTTCCAGGATGTGGTGGAGAACTTCTTCCCCTTTACTAGATGTTGCCATTCAACTTCCTCTTTTAAACTTGCTCACCTCTACTTATTTATTAGCTTTCAGCTGTCTTTTCCTAGGCAAGGCACCTTCCCTGGTTTTTACTCTCATGGGAATATTTCCGTTTCTCGCTCTCACTTTGCTGACAATTCAGGTTGCACTGAAAATGATGGGGTGTTTGTAGAGTGGAATTAATGCACACTGCAGGGTTCCTTGGCTCCCGACAGCCCTGGCTACCTTTGCCGCCTGGGTTAAAGCCCTGTGTGTTGCCTGGACTAATATGCAGCAAAGAAAAACTGTTTGGAGAACAATCATCTGGCGGCCAGTATGTATCCTTCCTATCAATCATCTTTGAGAAACATGAAGCTATGTCCATATAATTAGGGAAATATGGCACATTCAATCTTATTCTGGTCCTACATGTCATGTTTGTCTATTTTATCTCTTAAATGCAATAGTAACTACACTGGCATATTTTTTTTTCTTAAACCTGTTTTTCTTGTTATAATTGCATGTGATATATTAACTATTGATTGAGATTAAAAAAAAAGAAGAAACAAACAGTAACACTGCAAGTAAGACTGCGTACACATTCCAAGTCTGTGATAATACCACAAGCCATGAGAGCTTTGCTTTTCGAGAGTATCATCTTGCCAGAATGACTGTGTGTGGATGCCTTTGGGTTAACAATCAGTTTTGTAGGGTTTTTCACACTCAACTTTTAATTCCTTTGATTGTACTTTTAAGATTGAAAGGATGCTTTCTAGTGTTAAATGCTGCATCTAAATGTGACTAATAACACCAGAGACAATCAGTGCTAGTGTTGGTAGGAAAAACAGTTATGAGAATGATCATTTCCAGAATCACCCCAGCATGCGCCTTTGGGTCGTCTGATGGTGTTTAAAATTACACGTTTTAGAAACTTTCTTTCCAAGGTTCCTCATTAGGTGACTTGAAGTGATTGTGCTTCCTTTGATTAAAGATCTACAGCTTGCTTTCCAGAACAATTAGGAGCAAGGAAATTTAATCCACCTGTGATGACCTCCAAGCTGCAACTCGCCTGACTTGTTCTACTGATGTATCTCCTATATAACTGTATGTTCCTATCTCGTTCTAAACTCTCTTAAATACAGGATGGATCATGAGATATATTTCAGTGGTTTTATTTCTGCTGAATGTGTTCAGGATAGTACCTCCCTAATAATTTCATGGTCTAGCAATCTGATGAGACCTCATTTCAAACACCACTTCAGTGTTTTTTTCTCCCTTCCTTCCTAGCTTTTCCATGCCAGGTACTTTTTTCTTCTTTTCATGCTGGCTATTGCATGCTAACTAACATTGCTATGGCAGAGAATATATTCCATGTGTCAG
The DNA here is from genome assembly GCA_013400175.1 of Phainopepla nitens. Classification (NCBI taxonomy): domain Eukaryota; kingdom Metazoa; phylum Chordata; class Aves; order Passeriformes; family Bombycillidae; genus Phainopepla; species Phainopepla nitens. Next base: position 22,134 of record VXBQ01004322.1, on the reverse strand, counting down.
AAGCATTTTTTAACAGAGTCTAAGCTGAATTTTGAGTGAAGCCATGCTTTATGTAGAGGAGTTTTAATTATTCTGCGGTCTGTGGAACTGGAAGGTAAGGCCAGGATGAGGACGACTGGGTTGTCAAAAAGATAGCTGCAGGGAATAAGAATATATCATTACCTAAGGGAGTGGTATCCTCAGTCTTGATCTACTTGAATTCTCTCACCAGACACATCAAATGACAGTGCTGTAGGGCTTAAAAAAATTGGGGTGAAGCTGGGCCAGTGGATGGCTTATAATGACAGCCTGTCTAAATGTCTGAGTGGCAAAGAAGTGGAGAGAAAGAAGTTTGCAATACAGCCTAGCTAAGGTGGAATGATAATGTGTTTGGATTTCATCTGCTTTTTTCTCTAGCTAGGCTTGACAACTGGCTAAGCTGTGAGCTTCACAATGCTGTTTATTAAATTATTTGCTAAGAAAATTGAAATTTGGAAATAGTCACAGTTGTCCAGAACTAATTTTTACTTAATTGAAAACAAGAACTAAGGACTTGAATGACCCTTGCTTTATTGGCAGAAGTGAGAGACAGTCACAACCTGAATTCTTTCCACACCTCCTAAAAGGGACTCAAGTTAGGAGTCCAGTGCAGGTGGAATTAGTGAAAAGAAGGAGCTCATCAGGAGGGAATGTAGCTGCAGTTCTGCCAGTCTCTCTTTCCCATGGAAAAAACCATGCTTTTCCAGTTCTGTGTCACTGTTCACACATGAAAATCTGTTTCCTACTTCCTTGGCATATCTGACTTGTGCTTCCCTAGCTCGTTTAGCTCTTGTGGTACATGCATTTATCCATGGCACGATATCCACTGATAACCTGGGAAACTCCTGGGTCCCATCACTAGCTTGTCAGGTCGGCTGATGCTGGGTTCACCCAGCGCATCTAGGAGACCTGGCACATCCCATGAAGTCTCATGGGCGATGAGGTGTCTCAGCCCAGGACTTCTTTTCCCTGCCTAGACTTGATCATTATAATAAGCTGACTAGTGAGGGCCAGTATAAAGCTACCCCACCACTTCAGCACAGAAGATCTAACAAGCTTTTCTGTTTCCTGTGAAAGAGAAAAGATGGTAAAATGGTGAGTCCCCACATGGAAGGGTGGGGTTGCTCTTATCAAGCTATGTGTGTTTAAAAGTTGAGCTTTTAGCTGGGGTAGTCACAAGCCTCCACTAATAGACACAGGAGAGAAATAAGAACTTCCTGAGATACATTCATGCCATTTGAAACAGATATCTAAAGAGGCCAGTCCTAGCAGATTATTCATCCCATCTAGCACTTTCTCCACAGAATAGAGAGGGAAACTAAAACTTCAGGTAGCAAAACTTAAGTCAGAAGAGTTCAATATAGATAAAAATATACATGATAATAGCATCCTCCAAGAGTTCATCTAATACTGGTTATTTTTTTCTTTTTAAATGCTTACTGGTATCTGGAGCCAAATGTTTATTTAATAGTGAAATGGGTCAAACCGCTATTATAGACGTCTGTCTTGATTAGCAGCAGGTTTTTTACCACTTAACTAATACACCATATCCATCCTGTGCCATGATAGCCTTTTAATCAAAGTCTATGCCAGATATCATATCCAACTGACATCCCAAGGGAAGACACAAAGATTCTTCTCTTGCACTGCCTCATGTTTAAGCAGACAACAGAGAATTGCCCAGATATTAAGGTGGCTAGCTAAATGTAAATAGAGAGTATAGAATATTATAAATATGCAGTATGTAGTGTATAGACTCTTTGAACTTACACGCCCCTCCAGATTTCCAAATTACTTACCTGTGATGGTGGTCAGCAATTTTTGCCTTTCCAATAAACTGTTTGTAAAAAGCTCACTTCCAACAGTCCTAATTTCTGCTCTCCTGGTTGCAAATCAACTGACACTGCATCTATTTCCTGAGCAGATGCAAGAACACAAACAAAACAAGATCTGCATTTCTTTCCTGGTCTAGGACCACAGTGAAATAACATCCTGAAAGACGAAAAAACACAACCCAAGAACAAAAGGACATATCCTCCCCTAAAGGACTCAAAGGCATAATAAAAAAAAAAAATACAATAAGCAGACACAGAGGAGTGTCACTAATTGACAAGTTATCAGTCAGTACATGTTGGGCTTCAGCACTCTGGCTAATTCAGGCCTCTGCAAACACTATGAAAGAAAAGAGTTCAACGGAGGCAAGCTAGCGTTCTGCAGAGAGAGACCTGTAGTGGGCTCCAGAGAACCAAGGCAATACGGCATTTCTCAAACACAAGCATGAAGTTCTCCACTCCTTCACAGAAAAGATCAGTAGAGTGATTAGAAAATGATGTATTTTGCACAGAGTAAACATGTCAATTCTCAGCAAATTAAGCAATTTATAATACATCCTTTTCCCCTTGGCAGTGCTATTGCTCAGCTTTGGCAGCTCCTCACTTAGTTGCCTTCCACAAATCCCACTCCAAAATGCCAAATTTCCAGCATACCCATGGATCAGATTTGGATATTAGAAATACTGTGATCTTCAACTATATAATGGCCAAGTGTCTTTGGTATAGACCAAAGCTGTTGAAAGTTGAAGAGAGAGGCTGTTCACGTATGTTTTAGCTAGCAATAGCATATCTCTTTCTAGACTATGAATTTCCAATCTGCAATGAGCATCTTGTTCAATACAGCCCTTTCTAAAGAAATAAAAAAGACTCCCGTTTTAGAACAATGTCCATAGAGCATCTGCTAAAATAAGATTAAGGGCCAAAGGCACACAGAATTCAAACAAGCCAAACTGCAGTATGCAATGGACCCTGGAGGGTTCCCTTGATCAAGAGGTCTTTGCCAAACAGGGAGGCTTAGCTTTGTACTGGAAAAGCATAGGAGCTATCCAGGCTGTTTTTCATTTTCTCATACGTGCATGTTGAGAAGAAATTTTAGCTCATTAGCCCCACTTCTTCACCTCCACTGCATCATGGCCTCCTCTATGATGGATCAGTCTGGAAGATTGGGAGAAAGATGCTAGTGGCTCATGAAGGGCGACTTTTTTTTTTTACAGACTGAGTGCAAAGGCTTATTTGCTTCATATCTTGCTTAAGTATTAAATCTTTGCAGTAAACAGAGAGCATATTTGTTATATATATTTGTCATATATATTTGTTAGGAGCGAACAAAAAGGCCATAAATACCTCTCTCTTATTTAAACAAATATTTGTACATTTACTCATTCCCTTTGCTCTGTCTTTAGGTGTGTATTTCTTAGCAATAACATTTATCTGTGCTGGAATTATTTATTTATTTACATGCTTAGGCTAATAGGGGCCCATGTTGCTCAAGTCAAGGCAAAAGCCAGGGAAAAAGTGAGGTTGTAATGAAAACATAACTTGGAATTCATCCAAATAGTTTGGTATATGCTTTGGTGACCTCTGAGTGGCTGCTGGCACTGACTGTGCCTGATGTGACTTTCATACTTCTGTCGCAACCTACCACCCCAAAAAGGAGGTGCTTTATCTTCCACGGCCTCCACAACAGCAGGAACCAGAATCACCATTCAAGGGGAGAATATGAGGCTTCTTAACTTAAGCCTCTGAGAGAAATCTACTTTGCTAGTCCGTTCTCCCTTTTGTCTTTGCAGTGAAATGAAACACATATTCTATTAATTAAAAAAATACTTTCTTCAAGAATTCATGTTTTTCATTCCACATTGCTGTTCCAAAATGTTCAGAAGCAGCCCAGCTCTTAAAAAAATTATCTTAAAGACTTAGAAAAGCATAATTATCTGAAGCCATTGACCAAAGAGCTGATAGACCAAAGTCTGCCGGATGAAAACATCATAAGGGTACACGTACTAACTTATTAAGGAATCAACAGACTCTGCTCTAGCCTGTTGTTCTTTGGTTTGCACAGAATAAACCTTCCAGACTGATACACATTATACACAAAGGCCCATTTCTGGCTTAGAGAACTAGGGACTGAATTGCTTTTTATTTGGTCCAAGACTTGAAAACAAAAGATTTAAATTAGGAATATTACTCCTTCTTTGAGCAGTAGTAAAACAAATCTGCACTCTAAATATGGCATTTATCTCTGTTCCACTTCTTCTGAAATGTAGCTACTCAGCCTTGTGCTGCTATGTACTCCCTCCTCATTCGTGCTGCCCTGGAATTTTTTGGCCTGTGCTGTCAGTCAGGGCAGAGGACTGACATGGCTTAAATCCCTCTTGCTCTCATTCAGTCAGAGCACACAGACTTAGGGATGAGCCTTTTCATTTTCTGAAGGGTTTCAATGACAGGAAAATTCACTCACTGGCTGCTGGCCCGCAGCCCTGGATTTGGTCAATTTGGGCCGAATTCTCCCTTTGGGCATGGTCTAACATGCTCCCAACAATGCTTTCAGTGGCAATCCTGCCCACTGAGCTGAGAGCACAATTTAGCTGTTAAAGATGACACAAATGCTGGTGCAACCTCTTTCTTTTGCTCAGCTTCAAAAGAATTTCAGTCTCTCTTGCAGCTGTTATTTTTCTCTAGTAAAAGCAACACTTTCTTGATCTTTACAAAGAATTAATAACTGTCAAAAGCTTCTGCTAAAAATAGTAATTTATCTTACATTTCTTCTTTTAGGCATTATGCTCAACTCCACAGGATGCATTTTTATGTGTTGTCCTAGGTAGTTGCATTTCCTGATGCAGAGATGAAAGTAACGCACACATTTTTACAAAAAACTCTCCGACTTCTAGCGGACAAAACCATTTCTATTTGAATCAGTGAAAGTGTCTGTGCAGTAAGGCATCATATGAGAAGAATGAAGGTCCTGGTATTTAACCCTTCATTACAGCAGGGTCTCTGAAACTGCTGCCAACTACAAAACCAAATACATTGACTACAAAAATACCTAAACAAATCAGCAACAAACAGTAAACCCTCTCACATGGGTTACCTGCATGTTCTTATGTTTAAATGCGCAACAAACTACATATGAATTCTTGGATTAATATTTTCCAGATACACCATCTCTTATGTCTTTTTTCTATAGAAATATTTAATTAAATACTTAATTTAAAATATGCAGAAATGAAAGTCTGTTCCTTGCTCTGCTCTTCCAAGATGCTTAAAATACTGTGTTTAGGAGAAAAGTGGTCAAGAAGTCAGAGAAATATGAAGTTTAAGCTGAGGTACTACCAGTTTCTGAGGATTACACACACACACATTTAGACCCATGATAATGTAGTATTTATTGCTCTAAAGCGCCACTGTGTACGCACACACACACACAAACATTTAGACTCATGCTAACATAGCATATCTTGTTCTAGACCATCACCAGGGTTCAGATGTATTCTCCCTGTTTTGTTGAAATAACAGTTTAGTTGCTGATGATCTGTGCTGGCAATGAAGGGACTGGAACTTTGGTAATTTCATGCAGTCCTAGAAACACTCTGTAGGCTCTGCAGGACCCTCAGCTCTTTGGTGGTCACTCCTTGAGGGCCTCACTGTGGCTGATTCCACACAGGAACACACAGTGTGGGCCAGGAGAGCTAAGTAACAGGAGGAGAGCTAGAGAAATCATACAGAAAGAAAGGAAGGCAAATGGACATTCTCACAGTATCTGTTGTTGGCTTGTATATCCAAAAGCAGAAGGAAAAAACCAGTCCAGTCATTGAATATATGCTTGAAACTGATAGGGAATATCACAAGACTTTTTTTCATTAGTAATTATACATCTCAGGTTTTGAAGAAATAGAGATTTTATATTCCATTTAATCTTTTCTGCATATCAATTAATTCTGTAGAAAACAGATGATCAGTTTTTAAATTTCAGAAGGGCTCTGGCACTATTAAAAAGCTCTTCTTCAAGTGAAATTCAGGTTTCTTGTCCTTCTTAACTGATAGGAGCAGAATTGTATTTCAGGCAGGGGAGTCTTGCTGAAGGTCGTCGAAAGTGTGTTGTACAATGGGGACCATGGGATTCCTTTGTTTTAGCAGTCAACTATTTGCCCTGTCTTGAAAAAAGATGTGCTTTTCATTCAAAGATGTTTCAGGGAAAGGAAATGCACTGAATTTATTTTTGATGTTCAGGACTGCTACATGGGGTATTTTTTTCTGTCTTAGAACTAATTAAGCTTGCTGTACATAAGTAGAGAACATGAGGTATTTCACTACAAAAGGACAAACAAAATCAGAAACACTTTTCCAAAAGTACTTCACAGACATCATAGAAAAATAAAGCCGTAATTGTCATAGGGAGTAGAATGACAGTGATCAAACATCTTGACATTTTTAAAAACGGTATTTTATGCACACTTTTTTGCTCTCTGGATTTGAAATTTACCCTGCCTCCTCTTTTTCTGCCACGTGGACTGTAACCAATTCAAGACAAGAAAAATATTTGCTATGACTCAGGATGCAGTCTATTCATACAAATCAACAATTAATCAGGAAGATGTCAGTGAAGGAAGAGAGTTCCTTAGCAAGGTTTGTGTCTAGTAGGAACAGTGTACTTCTTTTCATGAGAACTTTGTACTGAGAAAGATAAGACTTGAGAGCAAGATTGGCATTTAGCACTAAATCTTCAGTGAAGAAGTCATGAAAATCTGCTGCATAGAGCTCCGTGGTGTGCGGCCTGGCAGAACAGGAAAAGATGACAACAGCAGAAGCTGCAGACTAATAACACAATTTCAGCTGAGCCTCTGCTATAGTACAGGCAGAAATCCCTTTGTCTCCCCTGACTCTATAAACACTAGGCGTCCCATCCAAACTAGTCATCTTGATTCTTTCCCTCTTGTCAACAGTGAGAAACAGACACTGTGAAAAATAATTTATCCTTCCTCTTATGGGTTCCTCTTATGCCTCAGGATAACATCACTCATTCTGAAAGAAATCTTGAATTGAGACAGGTTACAGTCTTAACATCTTGCCTCTTTCAGAGATTTTAGCAGCTACCAATTAAAAATGTCAGCACTGCCACAATGGTAAAAGCTTTTGTGAAAATACTGGAAGAAAGCAACTTTTTTGGCTGAACCTACTTCATGTGAACCTACTTCAGGATGCTGCAGGTCATGGAATATAATAGACTCATAGATAACGTAATAATAATAGAATCATAGACTCACAGAACAAGATGAGTTGGCAGGGATGCATAAAAACTATCGAGTCCAAACTCTGACCCTGCCCAGAACCAACCCAAAAATATATTATATGCCTGAAAGCAACGTCCAAACACTTCTTGAACTGTAGTCAGCTTACTGCTGCAACCATTTCCAACATAAACCTTTCCTGACACGTCTTCAGGCCATTTCCTCAGAGCCTCTCACCGATCACAAGAGTGAAGACATTAGTGTCTGTCCCTCTGCTTTACTTAATGAGAAAGTTGTAACTGCCATGAGGTCTCCCCCTCAGTCTTTTCTTCTGCAGGCAGAACAGACCGAGTGATCTAAAACACTCCTCACACGGCTTCCCTTCCAGATCTTTTACCATCTCCATGGCCCTCCTTTGGATGCTCTCGAATATCTTCATATCATTGTGATACTGTGGTACCCAAAACTACATACAATATTCAAGGTAAATCTGCCCCCAAGCAGAGCAGAGCAGGACAATCCCCTCTCTTGGCCGGCTAAAGATGCCTGATGCCTTCAGGACATGAGTGGCCCTCCTGTTAAGTTTAAGCTACACACCCCTATACAAGAGGTGTGACCAAATGTTTAATTGTTTTAAATTTTCATTTAAATTTTATTAAATTTAAATGAAATTTTTAAATTTAAATTTTCATTTTCTAAGAATGAAATTGCATACAGATAAAAATATTCCCTCATGTTTTGAAAAAATCATCTAACTCTTAACAGAAGGGGCATATTGCCTCCTCTGATCTTAGTATATGGATAGAAGTCGTTTTAAGGGAATTTCCAGTGAGATCCTTGCTGCATACACCAGCCATATTTTCTTCTAACATGTGTCTTGTAACCTAGATTTGCTCCCCTGAAGTTAGTGAAATAATTCCAACTTTTCACTGGTGTGGAGGAGTCCAGCATGTGCTGGCTGCAACATTAACCTTCAGATTACATACCCAAGCAAGTCCCACAGCATTAAGCAACTTTTTTTGTACTGCACTATAGAGGGGGTGGAGGTGGCTATGCAGCTAAAGCTCCAGCACTGGTTTAGGCCTTTTTGTACTATGTATAGGAGATTTACAGGATAAAGAGCTAAACTAAGCCTGCGCCTCTGGGTGACTTGGACTAGAAGACTAAGCATCCCAAGGCTGGCTTTATTCTCCCTTTTCTTATGATGTGTGTGGGCAAGGAGGGAGCAATTCCCTGTGAGAACAGAGATCCCTCCACAATGTTATCGTTCACAAAACTCAGAGTTGCCCTGAATGAAGAGCATGGTTAGTGTCTGGACTACAAAGTCCTCTCCAGAGAGTGGAATTCTGTTCTGCTGTTTAACCTAAACCTGCAATACAAATGTAAAGCGAGCACTTGAGTGCAATTGTGTCTTTACATAAGTATATAGCTGATATGGTTGAATTTTAACTTACCATTGATATAATCACAAATAATAAATAAAAACTGGCATCTGGTGACCCCATAATTTCAGCAATGCTATAAATAAGAGAAAGAGAGGTTATTTTGAGAGCTTCAAAGAAACATTCCCATAGACCTCTTGGTGATATCTTAATTCCTCACCCAAATAATAATGCTGAAGCTTTATTAGTTAATCAATAAGACATGCTCCAGGGTATGATTATAATCATAGCCTGGAGCATTTTGAGGCATGAACCTTATTTGTCTAATCAGATTGGGTGAGATTATCTTTTGATAACTGCACCCATGCGAATGGCTCATTTCTATTATGAGAAAATTTTATCTTTGGGGAAAATGTGCATTCCTGATGTAGAAAAATTAAAATGCTAGCTTAGAATTAGCAGCTATTTCTCTCAAGCTGAAACAAATCAGATTTACTTTTGTAAAGCTTCAGGGGAATTCTTCACTATCCATGCTATTTCAAGGCAAAAATAACTTTATGCAGGGGACATGTTTGGGAGTCACTTCGAGCCTACCAGATCTATATATTATATATACATATATATATTTATATACTTCAAAGAAGCACACGGGAAAAATAGTCAATGACAGTTTTGCTGCAAAACAAAGAAAGGCATTGCCTTGTTTTCTTTAATGACAACTATAACAACAAACCAACCAACCAACAAAGAAAATAAAAAAAAAAACAACCTAGATGACTAGGTATTGTTTCTCATGTCATATATGCTACACATCCAATTGCTGTTTCTATGCATTAGAAGCCTATCTACAGTAATTTTTTGTCCATTGTTTACTAATATGAAATAGTAATGTTGGTAAAAGTTTCATTTAAAGTAAAGAAAAAAGCACATTGCGCTAAAACAGAAAATAACCTTTATCAAATACAATGGTTAGAACTAGCTATTGCACTTGGGTGTGCACATTGAAAACAAACTCATTGTGGACCCTGACTTATTTTGGAATTGTTTTCTATGAGTGTTCATAAGCAACATTAATTAAAAGGGTCTCAAATTTGCTTCTATATGTGATTGCAAAATGCAATTTTTAGGTATTTATGAATATATAGCTGTATGAAATGTCTATGCATTCAGTCAATTAATGGTCAGTATTCCTGACAGAATTCAATGATTTTGCTGAGTAAGTGTAAAATTAGTAATGAAACCTTAAATAATAATTTCAGAACTTCAACCTTAAGCCTAGTATTTTTTATTGTTGGAACTAGCCTCTGTGTTCCATTCCACCCTGCTTCAACAGAGTGGGAAAGGAAGCTGCAAAGACATGAAATGTTTAGCCCTAGCTTGTCCAAGATGCCCATCACAGAGTCAAAAGCAGAATTGCCTAGAAACTGAGCAAATCTCTACACTATGACTTGCTGTGGTCCCAAGGGAGCTCAGTCACGAACTTGAGCCCATATCAGGGGTCCTTTTTTTGCCAGCTCAGGTGAAAAAGTTCCACTAGTGAAAATACACAAATGGCCTTTCTGGTGAACCTTTGAGTGTGAGCCTTACTGCAGACAGCAGATAGCACAGGATGTAGGCTGTGACCTTTCAAAAAGATCCAGCTGACAGGCCTTCAAATGAAAGCAATAACTGTTTCATAGCCTTTGTTCATTCACAGCCTGTGCCCCTGCTGCCACCATGTACTTTTGCACTCACGCTCATCCTCTCTCCTTGTTATCAATTTTCTAAGTTTTGTCTGTATTTTTTAGGTTTGTGTGATATTCTTCCAAAAAATGCAAGATGCTTTTGGATCAGGAGGTTTCTTGCCCTTCCCTTCATCACACACACCTTTTCCACTTTATTTGCTGCCATTATTCTTGATTAAACTGGCTGTACGGCAGAATAGCGTAAGATATTTGCATCACTTTGAAAAGAGAACAAATACTAAAACCACTGTAACTAACTCACGACCTTTTGTTAATCTACCTGGACAACACTTTGTTCCTACATATTTCAATACGCACCTATTTCAATTAATTCTGGTATTTTGGTATTTGAGAACAGAGAAGGAGTCATGGGGAATGTGATGGTAGTGGGCTCTGGCCACACTGATCACAAAATGGTTGAGTTTAAAATTTTCAGAGTAATAAGAAAAAAAGACAGCATAGCTGCTACCCTGGAATTTAGGAGAGCAAATTTCAAGCTATTCAGGGAGCTATTTAGCCGAGTTCCCTGGGAACTTGCTCTTGAAGGCTTAGGAGTTCATGAATGCTGCTCAATCTTTAAGAAACACGTTTTAGACACAGGAGCAGGAAATTCACTGTGTAATAAACTCGAGCAAGGGTGGCAGAAGACCAACTTTTTTGAACAGGGAAGTTCTCCTGGAGCTCAAGAGGGAAAGGACACTATACAGTCTCTCTAAGCAAGGTCAGAGCTCACAGAAAGGTTACAGGTCGGTGTTTTGTATACATAGGCAGAAGAAAAAAAAGCTCAGGGTTGAAATCGGCCTTTTTATGTCAGGCAACAAACACGGTGTTTTTATGTATGTTAACAGCAAAAGGAGGTCTAAAGAAAACATTGGACTAATACTTGTTGAAGGTGGTCATCTGACTAACAAGATTTAAAAAACAGCAGAAATATTTACTGCATTTTTTTGCCTCAGTCCTTAAATAATACTGATTGGGCTACATGGTGCTCTGAGTCAGAGGACCACCAGTGTGAGGACAGTGATTTTCTGTTCAGGAGACTCATACTGTAAGTGACCAGCTGGATCAGTTGCATGTTCACAGTCCATGGCACCTGAGGGCTTTGGCCCCCCAATATTGACAGAGATATAGGATGTTATGTCAGAACTCTTCTTGAACATCTGCCAAAGATCTTGAGAGCCTTTGGAGGTCCTAGCTGACTGAAAGCTATCCAATGTTATTCCATTTCTTAAGAAGGGTATGAGGGAAGACCCAGGTCACTACAATTTTGTTAGTCTAAGGTCATTATCAGGAAAAATTACGGAGAAGATCACACTAGCTGCAGTTAAAAGACTTAAAGATACTTAAAAGATAAAGCAGTCATCAGGCAGAGTCAACAAAGTTTCACAAAAGGAAAGTCCTGTTTAACTGATCTGATATCCTTCTGTAACAAGGTCACCCGCCTGGTGGGTGAAGGAATGATGTGGATGTAATTTTCCTCAGTTTAGGAGGATTTAAGGATTTTTAAGGGATTAAGCTTGGATTAAGGCTTCTGATACTGTCCATCACAGCATCCTTCTGGACATCCATGCAGCTGTGAGATGAGCAGGTTCACAGCGTGCTAGGTGAAGACCTGGCTGAAGGGCACAGCTCAGCGGGGTGCAGTGACTGGGGCTGCATCTGGCTGGTGAGCACCCACCAGCAGTGTTCCTCAGGGTGCAGCTCTAGGGCCAGATCTGTTCCATGTGTTCATCTTATCTGGATGAAGGATTAGAATGCACTATGCCAAGATGGCTGATGACTCCAAACTGTATGGTGCTGGAGGAACCAGAGGCCTTGAAGAGGGATCTGGCTAGTTTAAAATATTGGGCAGTCCTCTATGGCATGACATTTCAATAACAAGAGAAAAAGCAGGACAGGAGTGGCTCTCAGGCAGCCCTGCAGGAAAGGATCTGAGGGTGCTGGCTGACAGCAGTTCAGGGTGAGCCCGCAGTGTGCGCTGGCAGCCTGCTGGGAGCCTTGAGCATGGCCTTGCCAGCCACCGGAGAGGGGATTATCCACTGTAATTCAATGCTTGCAGCCTCACCTGGAGTGCTCAGTGGCAGTTCTGCGCCCCACAGTTTAACAAGGTTGTAAAGGTCCTTGAGCGCATCCAGGTGAAGGCAAGAAAGCTGCCGAGAGGGCTGGAAGGTACGTCCTGTGATGAGCTGCTGAGGACTTTGGGCTTCTCTACTTGGTAGAGAAGGAAATGACGGGTGCCCTGATTCCTTTCTGCAGTTTCCTGAGGACAGGAATTGAAGAGGCAAATGTTGCCTCTCCAGGTGATCCAGTGGTAGGACATATAGGATTGGTCCCGCAGAGACATCTTTTCCATTGCAGAAAGAACTGCAATACCTGACAAATTATGCATTACACTATCAATTAATAATAAACTGTCCATTGCATACGAGGCGAGAATTGCAATGCCTCGCAAGTTAGTTATGACACAGAGGAGGTACAATAGGAGCTCATCTCATCCTGAAGAAAGGCCAATATGCACATTATTACATCGTGTGAGTTGAGACAGGTATATGAGTGACTCTGTAGCTTACATGAGGGATTAGCAAGGGATCACCTCACAGTACTGCCCGCACACTGCTTGAGGCTCAGTCTCCTGAGACTGCTTTGACTTCTCTACTTCAGTATCCAATTCTTCCTGAAGCAGAAAATATTTTAGACTTAGGTCACAGTGGTTCTGTCCTGGCAATATTCCAGAATTATTATTATATTGGCTGCTGGTGTTGTAAAGGGGCAAGGGTGTAATGGAAACAGAAGCTGAGCCATGTGTAAATAAATTTGAATTTCAAAAAGCAAATATGGCAAGTGGATCTTTGACGAGAATGCTAAAATTGCACTTGGCAATTTGTTAGTCCAAGGTCTATTATTCTTTTTATTATTATTAGAGTGAATCTTACTATTTGAGTATTTATTTTAAATTCCTTATTCACAATAATACCAGAAAAACTGAAATTAACTTGTGTTTGTCACATTGACTACTCAGACATGGGATTTTTCTTTGAAATAATGGAATGTCCCTTAAAAGCATTTTTATCTATTTGATATATGACACATGGAGTAAACGTCAACATGAATGTTAAAGGCTAACATTTCTATTTAGACTCCACAAATATCTAAAACCACAATGGATATGGGAAGAATTACGAAAAAATACAACCTTATCATTTTGTCCTTAAGTCTCTCTCTCTTAATTACATGGTGGCAGCTTGTGTGGAATGTTTTATACTTCTTACACGAAAATTTCAGTAATATGTACAGGTCCCTCTTAAATAATTTTTTTCCACTAACAGTCACTTGCAAAGTGAAAACAAATCCATGTCCTGTGCTCAGTTAGAGTCAGCTGCAGCAGCTTGCCCAGTACAATGTCCAGCTGGGTTTTGAGTATCTCCACAGATGGAAACTCCACAACATTTCTGGGAAACCTGTTTCAGTGTTTGACATTAAAAAAAGTTGTCGTGTTTCCAGGTATATTTTCATGAGTTTCAATTTGTGCTCACTGCCTCTTGTGCTCTCATTGAGCAGCCAGGAATAATCTCCTTCTTCATTCCCTCCCATCAGGTATATTGTTGAGATACACCCTCATCCCCTCTGTCGTCACAGGGATATACTAAGCTATGAAGAATATCCAGGACCAACCTCATTACAAAGTTACTGCATGATCTTTGCACATGCCTGCAAAACCATTTGATTAGAAAAGTGAATTTCTCCCTAGCAATTCCTTGAAATTAAAGAACTACAGCTTTCCTTAGGGCTGCTCTCTTCTATCAGCACTGTCCCAGATATTTTGATTTAGAGGGGAAAGGCTAGACAATTTCACTTTGAGTATGTAGTTTTCAGAATGTGTTTCTCACTTTTAAAAGCATTTTTGAAGCACAGGGGTGCTTCACATCATGGTTCTCTTCTCTTGGCCCTCTGTGGTCATTAATTTTGATTTGCAATTACCAGTACCAGTGTAATTATTTAGGAATCTAAAACATCACTTGTTATTCTTCACTCTTTATTACAGTGTAGTGTGTATTTTCCCCAAAATTACAAATAAACAACAAAACCAGTAAAAAATTATAACTATAACTCAGAATACAAATGAGCTTCCTGTCCAGCTGTGATCAGAAAAGATTTCATCTGCATTTCCAGCTGAATCTGCAGGGTTTAGGTCAGGCATTTTCACAGAAAAGAACTATTTGTTTGGCGGTAGGATTCAAGACCCCACAGAGCTGTGAATACACTAACTGTGGCCCACAAAACTCTAAACAAAATTAAAGACCTTAATATTTTGGTTGACAGGAAGGATCTGAAATTCACTGGTTGCAGATAGAAGACCACTAAATTTGACTTCACTTTAAAAAAATGTTGTCCTAATAAAGTATAATTTAGCCAAATATATATGTACTTTGAAGCCTCGTTTTAAACCAAATGTTGTTTTTACATCACCAAACAAAGACTTCTTAACATATTAATAAAAGTATGGCACTATAGTATGAGAAATATTACTCCAAAAACCGTTCACCTGAGGCTGGTTATTCATGTACTCCACTTGACAATTAATCAATTGTTTTTAATGAAATCATATGTCACATTTTGCAGCTGAAAATTTGTAGGAAAGACAAATACTTCCTTCTGAAAACTTCTTTCCTCTCTTTTTTAAATTGTAAAATGCTGAATGCTAGGGATAAATTGCGTTCTGTCTGGATGATACCCAGAGCTTCCCCTCATTCAACCAGCTCAGTGGACATCCTGAACCTACTGATATTTTCATATTTCTTTGATGTCCTTGGGAACCTAAATCAGAAACAGTACATTTCTCAAAGAATTAATTTGAGATTGATATAATGCATTAAATGCCTATATTAGCCAAATAATCTGTTGAAGTAACTGGGAAATTTTAAGTGTGGAGACTTACATACCGAAGGTTTGATGAAGCAGAGTTATGAGCAGAAGAGTTTGATCCAGAGAACACCCTGGGTTCTGCTCCCATCTTTTCTGCCTGCTACTTCTTGCACCCTTAGTTAGATGAATTTGAGCAATCAGAATGAGATATAGGCATGATTGTGGTATTTTAAGTCCCTTTTTGTGATGCCACCCTTCATTCACACAGTGTTAATTTTATAAGCTAGCCTCACAGCCTCTGGGCTCTAGAATCCTATAAGCACTCCCTAAATCCCATCAGATCAGCTAACAGTGTCACCACGAGACCTAGAAACTCATGGAGTGACATGTAAGCCCTGCTCAGTAAATGTTTTCCAAGTACACCTAACTGAAGATGACAGAATGACATCCTTCACTGAATGAAATTGCATTTGTTATCCTTTTCAGACTGCTCTGTCAATCATTTTTAGATGTTGCTCCTAGTGGCACAGGTAATTTACGTATCCAGTCTCAGGCGTAGAGCGCTTACCTAAAATGAAAAAACCAAGTTCAGATACTTCTTTAGCCACAGTAAGTCCACAAATTCTCCTTCACAGAAGGCAGTATAACTGCCCAGGACAGAGGTCATGAAGAAAAAAGCAAGTTATACTGGACAGCAGAGTAGCAAGTAAAGGGCATGATTCTGTAGTGGGTTGCTGGTCTTCTCCTGGGAAAAAAAAAGTCAGAATCAACCTCATGCTTCAGCTCCAACTACAAACTCCAAACACATTTGAAGAGGAAGGAGCAAAACATACACACTCTGTTAATTTGAAGGCCCGCAATACTCAAAATATTCTCATTATTCTTCTTCACAAATATTATGCCTTTATAACCAAAGCATCCTAAATGCCTTCTGCCTTCTGCTAGAGAATTTCTAACTAGCTGGCTAGCTTACTTCTCCTTTCAGTTTCTAGAATATATGTGTCAAATTCACAAACACAGCTGTGCCTAATTTTATGCCAGAAGACATACAAAACCCATACACAGGGAATCAATTATGTTATAAAAGGAGGTAAGAGTTAACGGAGAGCCATGGCAGCAGTAAAAATGAGAACTGCAGATGCCTCTGTTGTTTGTTCCAGGAAAACTTATAGACACTGTGCCAGCTCTAAAGATATTGGCTCTGATTTAGCAACACAGAACAGAAATTAAAAACCAGAGAGCATATTTGGTGAGGAGCACAAGATGAGGGCTTCATGGAAGGATGAAATTTTAGAGATGGATTTAATTGTAATAAAGAAAACACTAGACATACCAAGTAGGAAACAGAGGTAAGAAGAAAGTTGCACTTCGTCCCCCATATGTGTTCATCTGAGCTTAGCTGCCGCTAACCAGAGTAAAAGGCAAACTATCGTGGAACACTGCAGGTACAGGGGAGCAAAGAAAAGCTTGGAGATTTATTATAAGAAAATTGTTGTGGTTTAACTTTTTGAAGGCCATATTTTTAACTATTACACTGTTAATAAAACAACAGGTGCAAATAGTTTTAGGGACAGAATGAGTCACAAAGTATGTGGGAGATGGCAGGATCTGGCATGGGCATTACTGCACAGGGAACATGGCTGAAAGGCAGGAGGCAGAGATCTATTTCAGTCTGTGCAACTGGCTTGTTTCTGAGTGAATCACAAAATTCAAATACTCCAGAGCAGCTTCTAATTCCAGATGCTTTGCTTTAGACACTGAGTCACTTTTCAAAAGTTCTGGACACCTGCATGCTTCCCTATAATAGTTAATTCTCTCTATAATCAGATGGGATATTCTCTGCATGAAGTCATAAATATCTCAAGCCAAGTTCTGAAGAGCTAAGAGCCAGGTCTCACGTTATGGCAAAATTATCAGCCAGCAAACTGCTGGTATAAGAGCTGCCCTGCTCCAGCTGAGTTGCTTTTGCTTTTCTTGGGATAGGTCTTACCTCAGAGAGCCAGGAGCTAAATTGGCAGAAATAATCACTTGTGGGTGTTTACCTATCTCCCGGATTAGCTCCTTGAATCATCCTCCTATGTGGCCTTACAAGCATTAGAGGGGTGCAGAGAAGCACAGAGGCAGTAAGGAGAAGTAAGGATTCCCTCTGTTGAAGTCACATTTGAAGGCTAATTTGAATATATGTCTTATCCTTGCCATTTGTTTGTTTCAGTCTCACCATTTGTAAAATTGAGATGAATACAGGTTATTGTACTAACTGCACTAACAGGAGTAAGAATGAGGATGTATAAAGACAAAGAGCAACTCCATATGAATACAAATCCTAAATACAATGTTCTTATTCTCATGTTTCTTCACAACTGTATCTGCTGTATTCCTGTCATAGAATCACTTAAGTTGGAAAAGACCTCTAAGATCACCAAGTCATTCTCACTTCTCACTTCTCTCCTTACGTTCTTTAATGCTCTTAAACACATATATTTGTTTAGAATCAAATCTAATTGAATATACTGGCTGTATAGTAGTTTCAATCAGCCTGTATGTTGAAACTGATCCTACCACTTTTAGTTTCATTCTATCTGTGTTGCTGTTTCTTGCACCCTGAAATTCTTCAATCAGTGCTTGTTATTAGAGCCTGACAAAGAGGTGCTGCTTTCAACTCACCAGCTGGAAGGAGAGACCTTGCAGCAGGATCACCACTGCTCTGCCAATACCTCTCCACAAATCAGGTTTCAAGAGGCATTACAATTTTACATAGTCAATTAGTGAAATCTTGGCTCTGCTGAAGAAGGCAGTGGGATCTTTGCCACTTGCATGTAGTGAAGCCAAGATTCTATCCACTCTATGTGGAGTTGCTGTACACTGAGGCTCAGGACCTCCAAGCTCAACCGTAAAAGATTATTCTCGGCTTCTAAGTTAACTCAAGAGTTTTTGCAGTTATGGACCACCCATTATTTCATATGACAGCCCCCACAGAGATATGTCAGCATGGCTATTAGAAAATGAGGGTAGATGTCGAATATGAAATCATACTTAGAGCTAACAGGTGTTGAAAGGTATGATGCGGAGGGGTTTCCCATAAATTTCAGACCGAAAGAGTACCTGAGTAAGAGCACAGGAACCATTAAGCTGCATGTGTCAGCAACCAATCATAACAGGATCCACAAGAACTTAGCTTTTACTTTCCATATGAGCAGGCAGTCTCATTATGCAGCTCAGTGATACAGGAATAGTAGTAACCAGTTCAGTCATATTCATTTTGATTCCTGTTGTAGCTATTTCATAAGCTGAATTATTGACTGAAACACAAAGTATGACAAATAATTAAAAGTCAGTGATATGTGGTTATATTCCCATAACGTCCCTACAACTTGTTAATATGGAAAAATACAGTGCCTACTCCAAAATGTATACCATTATCCACAAAATTATGCTTTGTTTATGATGGATGATACACGGTTATTAATAAAGATTAATATCTAAATATTATTCTGAAGTTTGATAATGTTAGGTATAACCACACTAGGGCTTCCTCAGGACCATCTAGCTGAAATCACAGCAATTATTTTTGTACTGAGTACAGTACATTCAGTAAGAACGCCCTTCATCACTTGAGAGTGGCCTGCATCAGCAACNAATTGAATTGATAAAGTACTAGGACTGTGGGAACAGAAGAGAGAAGAAGCAATTTCCTATAGGTGCAGAAACAGGGCAGCTTGAGCTGTGAAACATTATCCTACAAATAGAAGTGTATTACGTAAAATAAATATGGTAGGGGGAAAATAAAGACCTCTAACAGGTCTTCTTTGGTGCTCACTGTTGAATTTACAATTATATTTTTGTACATGGAAAACACTGTATAAAAATTATAAACAATCTCAGTGAATTTTTTTTAATACTTTTTGTTTAGTGTCATTTAAAAATAAAAGCCATAGAAAAAGAGTATAATACGGTATTTCTCTTAAAAACAGAGGAACAAAATCCTGTGACTTCTGTTTGCAGCTGGTTTGTTACACTTCAGCAATGAAACAAAAGATACTTGCTACCTGTAAAACTCACAATCTGTAGAAATTGGCATCATCCCTTTGGCCAAATTTCAAACCACTTTTATAATTCCTTAGCCATTTACTAAACACTTGGAAATGTCATTCTGTGTTCAAAGTAGACTATGTTCCATGTTAGCTGTACTAAGCACACAGCCATTGAAAGCAAATTTTGACAGAATCTCACATAATGCATGAGACAATGTTCATTTCCATTGCTTTATTTTTTGTTAAAATGATGAAGTATTACACTTGTGAACACAGGAAGACATATATACCAATTAATAGACCCAAGCTTAAACCAGATTAGGTCCCAAAAATGAGGTCCCTAGTGCCAATTCATCCAAGCAGAAATTAATAGAAGTGCTTCCACTGACTTAAAAGTGCACTGAATCAGGCAGTTAGTCACCATTGCATTAATTTAAATCTACCTATAGATGGGTAGTTCCTTCTTATAAATATATATGGTCATATTTTAGTCACTATTGTGGAGTCCTTTTACAAATTTTTACTCATGCTCAACAGAAAACAGGGATTGATCTTTTCAAAGGAAACATTTTGCATGTCCAAATAAAGCTAAATTAGAGAAGTTTCTGTATGTGTAAAGAAAGAGGTTACTTTTAAAAGGTTGTCATATAATTATTTCCTAGTTTTCTACTTGTATGTTAGGAAAGAGGACTGCAATCAAGTTTAATAGATGCAATAGTGCTTTTATTCTGGTATAGAAGAATAGAAGGAAAGTCAATTTCTTTTTTTATTTTCTTATGAATAGCGAAGTACAAAAACCAAAAATTGATCATGGTTTACTAACAAAGTGAGAGCTGTCCATGAAATCCAAGGATATCCTTTTGTGCTGGTTTGGCATTAATTGGCACTTCGGTAGGGAGAGAAGAGAGCACCCATGGAAGTTTTCTCCCTGAGAACTACCTCTGTGACTTGGTGGGACCAGTTGGAGGTTGGTTTGGTTGTTGACAGCCTGAGAAACCAATTGGAGGACTTGGTCCACCTCTGTGAATTCACATTTTGAAGCGAGCAAACCCCAGGAACTTTCCTTTTCTCTTCTGGCCTGAGAGCAGATAACCGGGGC
>VXBQ01004321.1:212197-288219 GCA_013400175.1 Phainopepla nitens | reverse complement strand
CCCCGGGGCACAGCCCTCCCCGGAGTCCGCTGCGGGCTCCCCGCACCCCTCGACACGTTCGGCCGCGGGGCCGTGCGGGCACGTCCTGCCCGGGGCTGGGGCTGGGGCTGAGCCGGGCTCTCCGCTCACCGCCCCGCGTGTCCCGAGCGGGTCCCTGCGCCTGGGCTGAGCTCAGGGCGGCGAAACCTGCTGGGGACCGGGGTCTGGCAGGAGAGCCAGCCCAGGGCTGCGACTGTCGCTCCGTCTGACTCCGCGGAGCTGCGAGAGTTTGTCAGCTGCGGCTTTGCTTCGGGGATGTACCTGCCTTGGCCGGGATCTTGCAAGCAGGAGCCCCGCGGGGGTGCTGGAAAGCGTTCGCTTCTGGCCTTTCCAGCTGCGGGCTGGAACTGACCTACTTCAGCGCTTTCCTTACCTTTCCTCCCCCGTTTCTTGACCGCGGCCAATTTAATGACTAAAAGAGCTCGAAGGCAAATTCTTGGTTCAGAACAAGAGTACCCCGTGTTTGAGGGAATTGCTCGTATTTATATTTGCCTGCACGCTGGTGTGCTAACTTAGCACTTCTGTTCGGACATCTGTTAGATTAGTAGATTCCTTTCTTATCTGCCTAAAGATGAGGACAGGAGTCGTTTCTGCATTGAAAACGTGTCGTGTAAATTATGAGGTCTTGGATGGAAACACAGCTAATTGTAGGGTTAAACGGGAAGCAGCAAAGTGCTTCCTGTAAGGATTGGGGTGGTGGGTGTTCTAAAGAAAAAGCAATACACAGTCATCAAGCAGAAATATCAACCCAGTTCTCAGTATTTGCCTCTCAAGTATGTCAACTTGTTATTGATTCCAGCGTTAATTAAGTTATCAGAGCTCTCATAGCTAATCAGAATTTAGTGGAAAATGAAAAGCGATTTAATGCACCTTTCTGCTTCATTTAAAACATTCCCATTTTTAATATGTTTGACAGGACTGATTTTGTTTAGACTTTGAAAAGCACATAATAAAGCAGGTTACCTCTGTTTAACCAGCTGCATTGTAGGTTCCCGTTTTTGGTAGTGCCGCTGATTGTGCAGTTCACCCCTGATCTTTTAAGAGTTAAACAGCTGTGCAAATAAGTGTTAGGGGGTGCTCAAGAGCTGGGCTGTTAAAATTTGATACAGTACTAAGTTTCAGAAAGTTGGGTAGATTTTCACTACAACAATGATTTCAGGACTTTTAGATCTTAGATTGCGTGACTAAATCAGTTTTAAGTGTACTTTGTGGTCGTGTTTATGGGGAAGGTGCGGACAAAGGGGTTCTGGTGAACAAAGTAAGCAGAAGAGAAAAAGGGATGCTGAGGAATATCAGAACAGAAGATGGGACAGCTACATGGTAAATGTAAATTTTAGCAAGTTTTTTCAAGAGGGAGGCATAAAGAGTATGGGGGCAGAAAGAGGGAAGATGAGGGGTATTTAAGAGAGGATGAAGAGTATTTTGTGTGCGATGTGTTATGTGAAGATAAAAAAATAAATGGGGAACAGGTGAAACAAGATTAGAGATTCATGATCCTGCTTGACAGCGTCATGACAGCTTTTGACATTTCAGTGAAGGAGTTCCTAGGCAGAGTTTGAAAAGGCTGAAGACTGCCAGAAGACAGTTCTGAAGGTTTAATATCCCTCTCTTGTTATTGCTGCAGAACTTAGTGACTGTAATATATAGGCATTCTTTATAAAGCTATTGCTCACATAAAAACTTAACAACTCCTGTATTTGAATTTCAGTCTTGTGATCTATAGAATCTATTTCCTACATTGAAATTCTTTAATTGTGAATTCAGTTCTTGCTCTGGTTTGTGCTGTGTAAGGCAGTTTTCTGACAAGTGGTTGGTAATACAGCATTTCAGTAAAAAATGTTATTGTCTGTGAAGGCTTCAGGTGGAACTTGAAATGCAAGAAACCTTTCCTTCAGCTTGGCTTGAAGGGCCTAAGTGCCTCTCTTGTGTCTTCTTTTAATGTATCTTTAGGACAAAGCAACGTGGTACAGCATCGTCTGTATTGCTTTAATTTTTGTTTCAGTAGCATTTTCAGGTGTTTGCAGGGCTTTCTCTAGGAGAGGTGCTGTGCTGTTTGAGGGGACTGTGGTGTGGGGAGAAACGCCAACACAGCTTCTCTCCAAGGACAGAAGTTGCAAAAGGTCTGAGATTGATAACCCAGCCTTAACCTGACTCCAGCTTACCTTCTGCCTTTCTCAGTAATGCAGTGCATATTCAGTGTCTTGCTGCCTATCTTTTCTATTTCCTCTACAAAATTGTTTCAGTTGCATCTCAGTCCCGAGCTGAGCATAATTCCGTGGTGGAGTTCTGCCACAGTGGTTGCTTACACGTTTTAAAATGTATATGTAAGTCTGGAATTGTTGGAACTAAGGAACTATAGCACCTTTAAAAAGTACTTCTGTATAATTTGAAGATTATCTTATTGTAGTGATCAACCTATATGCTGGTTTCAGTCTTCACTTACAGCCATACTCCTGCCATTGCTTTCTCTTTCTCATGCACTGCACAAGATATATTTATATATACACACTTACATATGATGCCAACAAATGTCCATTTATTCGTTTTCTGCCTGAAAGTATTATGCTGGCTTCAAGTATGTGCTTTGCCTTTAAAAGGAAAAAACAAAAGCTCCGAGTTATGAGTTTGACATTTATTATTTCTTGCTGAAGAAACAGTCCTTATATGTGAATCTATAGAGCTTATTTAATGTGGGCAGAATATATAGCTTAGGCTTGAAATTGGATTTGACAACAACAATGAGAAAAATGTATTTTAATGTCAGAAATGTAGTTCAAATGGAAAAAACATAGCGGGAACAGAATAAACAAAATCAACATGACTTTTCCAATCAAACTTCATTGCTTTCAAGGATTTAAAAAAAATGAGGCCTGCAGGGTTTAATGTCCCTTTAACCTTCGAATGTGTCAAGTCTCATTAGAGTTACTGAGCTCTGTCTCTGCATGTGATCTTAAAAGGTTGTTTATTCATCTCTTGTCCTTACTCTGAAGTTATCCCTAACTTTCCTGTTTTATTTCAATAAGTCAGTGAACAACCAAAGACTTTGAAATGGATGTTTTCCTTTTGCAGTTTAATTAGGATGTTTTCCAAAACTAGTGGCTTGGAAACCACAGTTTTCCCTTATACTTTAAAAACTACATGTGTTATCTTCTGGGATGTTATTACTCATTCCATTTTTTTGTTTCCTTTGAGCATTGTGGCACCTGAGAAAATCAGAGCCTCTCCATAATGAGAAAATAAAAAAAAACATTTGCATGAAATAAATTAATGATCTCACAATACTTTTTTTTTTAGGTGTTTACATAATGAAACTTTCTTCTTGTGACTGAAAACAACGTAATTGACCTGAAAAGCCTTGTAATGAGTCTTTAAAATTGAGGCTGCTGGAGAACAGGAGTTTTAAAATGCTCTACCTGTTTCTCTCTGCAGTGCATTGAGTGCCAGTGCAATAGTCTCTCAGTATATCCCAAACATAGCAATAATTATCTTTCTCCCTACATGTTCTTTAAAAGCCAGAGTTGCTTTCTTGTTTTGAGACTGTGAGTTGTAGTGGTTTGTGCCAGATACAGTCTCAGGAACAGCAAATTGGCTGTGGATCAAGCTCTTCCTTCATGTGAGAAAAAGCAGCACATTGATTTCCTGGTAGGTAGCCTCTGGGTATGGCATTATTTTCATGTATAGCCTACAGATGTGATTTGCTGTATCTGAGAATGCAGTGTGCATATGTAAGCAAGGTGCCACAAGAAAGCCAATGCATGTGTTTGCTCTGGGCCAGCTGCTGCCTGGTAACTCTTTGAAGCCCTTTTCTTTCCCTAGTGTGTGTGAAATAGATTTGTCAAGTAGTATGTGAAATATATGTAACCTTATAGGTGAAAATGAATAAACTGCCATATGTATTGTGGGGTAAGATAAGGGTATCCATATGACCAGCTTCTATGAAGTAGCTGATTTGTTAAATTCACAATTTGTTTACCCCACAGTAATTTGATTGTGTACCCTTATCTTAAGCTTAGGCTGAACTGCTGTCAAAATCTGATGCCACACTGATTTATTGTTTTACTTTCTTCCTACCATTTTGTGGTTCAGAAGGGACATTGCTTTAGGGTAGGTTGCAGGATCCTGCCCAGGGTACCTCTTGGGTGACTTGAGATAATCCCATAGAGTATCCTGAATACCAGGAGTGGAGCCTCTGTTCATGTGAAACATTGTAAGGAAAGGAATATCAAGTTAGGTCAGCTTGACAGTGTCTAGAACTGTTTGTTCACTTTTCGCAGACAGATACAAGTCAACATCACTTGTTCCTAAATATGGAAGTTGTTAACGTGATCTCAAAGGTATTGGCATAAAAACTACCTGGGAAAAACATTCCTTTAGCAACAGTAGGGTATATTACAGAAGGGGTAGTGCTATTTGATTTTTTGCCTCAGTTCACCTTCATATATCGTTGTTTCTCCTTGTTCCCATGTAGGGCAGGGAAGAGAACAAGAGATAAAAAATTTGAGAAGGATTTAAAGTTGTGTAATAGTAATGCTTAAGACAGCAATATCTTATTGGCTTTTCTGTTCATTCTCATGATAATGAATAGGAGAAGACCCACCAGTGTTTTTAAGTGAGGTCCTTAGCTGTCAAATTCTATCATCTGAAGAACAGAAATGGGCAGCACTTTAGGGTCAAAGGATTGAGAGTAGAAGTTGCTTCAGGATGTTCTCATCCTCCTCTGAAACAAACCAAAGGAAGAACAGGAGCACTTACCAGTGAAGCAGTAACAAGTGTTGGTCACAGAGGAGATCAGCAGGATGAGAATGGGTGTTGCTTTTTCCTCAGCATGCTGAAGGACATAATTCACCAGAGAGATAAATGTCTGCTTTCTGTGCTGTGACCTGAAGTCAGACAAAGAGCATGTGCACTCATCTCCATAGGTGGTGCTAATGGCAATTTGCTGCTAGAAAAATAACTCCCTTTTAAATCTACTTTTTCTAAGGGGGTTAGGTGTTGGTATTTTTAAGCTCCCTTTTTTTTTTCCTTCAGCACTGAGCATGGTATTGGCTGTTCCTACGTGAGCAGCAGATTTCCTGTTGGTGATGGCAGCATTGCTACTCACTTTATTTATGGATTTCTTCCTTTGCACAGTGAAACAGGTTGGAGGATGTCTCTTTGACAGTTTCTCTGGCTCTTAAACATTTAATCTGTTTATGCAAATTTTTCTATTTCTACTCTTAGATTTGCATTTATTACTGGAATCCCTGAGTGCAGGAATTCTCTTTGAAAAATGGGTTAAGATTGGAAGTGGGAGTGAGGAAAATCATAGTGATTCTTTAATTTCCTGAGTAAGACAGGCTAGAGAATCCAATGTCCAGTGCAAAGTTTCCTCTGAAAATTTTACATGTAAATTTTAAATTTACTGAAAGTGGGTCTTAAGTTGCCTGTAAGTGCTTGTGGCTCCGCCACAACACGAGGTAAGATGTTTCTGAAGTTAATTATCCTTTAGGTTTCATACGAATTTTAGAGCTTTGTTTCTAGTTTCAACTTGTCAAACCTCAGTGGTCAGCTATGGAATCTCATCAGGAGTTAGGTGTTTTGGTTTGGTTTTGGGTATTTTTTTGTGATTCAAGAACCATCTGCTTTCAAAAACCTTTCACATGTGCATAAGTATCTATTCTATTACCATCTTAGTTTTTAAATTCTTGGCTAAATTAACCAGGATGAGCTTCCTTGGGATTTGAAGCATAATTTTTAGACCTTGGATGATTCAGTAGTTGTTTCTGAGATTGCTGGAAGGTGACATTGCATTTGACTAACAGTCTGGCAGGTGCTATGTACAGAAATACTTTCAACTCCCTTCTTCTTTTGTACTTATCAGATATTTACTGCTTAGCTTCAGACCTGCATGGAGCTCTCATAAAATAACGATGTGCAATGATCTCCAAATTCTCTTCAATCTTTACTCTCCTAAGCATAACCAACCATCACTGTCCTTAGGTGAACAGTTAGTTCTAAATGGCACCAGGAAAAAACCCGCTGTCCAAACAACTAACTACCCCATGCATTTGCTCTGTAACATTTCCTTGATTATATTTATTGTTTTTCACCTTGCTTATGCTTGCCATTTAACAAAAAGTCATTCTCATATAACTTCCAGTCATTCCTTACACCTTTATAAATAACAGTTGCCTCCCACTTAGTTTTCTTTCTGTTCTGGATGGGAAATTGTCCCTTTTACAGCACTGTTATGTAGAACAATGTTTTTCATCCAACAGTGAATTGAATTAGTTTATAAGTAACTGAACATTAATTCTTGATTTCTAATGTACATCTACGATACTTTTACCCTTGTCAGCTGCTGTAATTTTTTTCTAAGGAGTTCATTGCTTTTATTCTTCAGGAACTTAAAGAAAGATAGTTTGTTGAGAAAAACTACTGGTATGCATTCCCTTCTTGGAGTCTTTCCTCTCACATCACATTTCTGTTTGAAAGGGCTCTTCATCACATTCCTTTCTGGTGGAGGGGTTGTCTGCAGATCTGTATTGATACCGAGACTGTGATGTGCCTGTTAATACATTGACCCGTATCTACTCTAGATGTAATGTGCAATCAGCTTAAAGCAGACAGTGGTGTCTTTATTATCCTACACAATTTGCTGCTCTCTTCTGTCTGTCTCAATGCTTTCTAACATTGAAGTAATTTGAAAAATTCTAGTAGGCTTCAGAAATCACATTGAATTGCACTTATTATCAGAAGTGAATTTTTCTGCTCTGTTCGTTATCCAGGTTTCTGCCATTGGCAGCTGGTCTGTTTGCTTTGCTTTTCTTTACATTTTTATGATTTAGTTTTAATGAAACCATGGGGTTTTTTGATAGTTTATATGCAGGTAATGGTGTCATGTCATAACTTCTGAGTGTGTTCCCTAATAAAATACTCATTAAAATCCCTGCAGAGTAATCTAGTTCGGTGGTATCCAAAATGTTAGGCACTCCCACCTGAAAGAGAGAGAACCTTCCAAGGTGTATGGGCTTCAGTTTGCGCATGGGAAAAACAATCCACAGGATGTTGCTTACCTAGCCAGTGTTTAATCTCCTGTATCTTTTTCAATCTGTTTCTCTCACTTGAGTATCAGGAAGAGTTCCAAAGCAGCCTGTCTCCTGTTTCCAGGGAACTTTAATAACTTAGTAAATATTACTGAGCATGGCCCACTACTGTGTTGTGTTCTGTGACAAACTGTGCATCCCTTCTTCGTTTTTTTACTGTGGCTCCTTTATTTACAGGCTCCTTTATTGCCATCACTTCATATTCCAATTGAATAAGCAGTTGACTTGTCTGAAAGTGAGGGTACAGCTCTCTTCTGCTATTCAGGATGGGTAGTTACCAAGCTAAAGAGTTAATTTTACTTTTTCCTAGCAAATTGTTGATTCATCTCTGTGTGGGAAACCTGCCTTTAGATGGGATGCAGAAGGTGGGATGGCCTTGGCAGTAGGTGGTAGTTGGGTCACTGTTGTCAGTGGCTATAGGGAGCAGCACTTTTGAAAAGAAATTCTGGATTCCCTCTTGCAAAATTTCTTTAAAATTGTCTCTGCCATCGGAGACATCAGAGACTCTGCCTCAGAGGTTTATCTCTTCACTAATCTAATGGCAGCAAGGGCAGCTGTTCTAAGTGTGGGTAGAAGCAGTCTGGGTACCATTTAGTGATTGATGTCCTAGAAAAACATCATTTTACTGGTTCTGGCTCTCTGCTTAGAGCAGTCTCTGCTTAGTGCTGTTTAGGAAATAGTTGCAACTGAGGGCATCTGCCTCTTTTTTTCTTCTCTTTTTTTCTCTTTTTTTCTCTTTTTTCTCTTTTTTCTCTTTTTTCTCTTTTTTCTCTTTTTTCTCTTTTTTCTCTTTTTTCTCTTTTTTCTCTTTTTTCTCTTTTTTCTCTTTTTTCTCTTTTTTCTCTTTTTTCTCTTTTTTCTCTTTTTTCTCTTTTTTCTCTTTTTTCTCTTTTTTCTCTTTTTTCTCTTTTTTCTCTTTTTTCTCTTTTTTCTCTTTTTTCTCTTTTTTCTCTTTTTTCTCTTTTTTCTCTTTTTTCTCTTTTTTCTCTTTTTTCTCTTTTTTCTCTTTTTTCTCTTTTTTCTCTTTTTTCTCTTTTTTCTCTTTTTTCTCTTTTTTCTCTTTTTTCTCTTTTTTTCTCTTTTTCTTTTTTCTTTTTTTTTTTTTTTTTTCTTTTTTTTTCCTTTTTTTTCTTTTTTTTTCTTTTCTTTTTTTTTTTCCTTTTTACCCACCTAGATTTCCTTCAAACAAAAAAATCCCCACAAAACAAACCTAAACTTTGAAACTTCATTACTTCATTGCATTTCTAGGCTAGAGATTAAGATATAGTGCATATCTGTAGTAATAACGGTGGTAAAACACAACCAAAGACCAAACCCATCTTTCAAAGAGAATAATAAATCAACGGCCTACCCTATCTATTTGCATGTGAAACATTAACTAATGTGTTTTCTTGAGGGTGTTATTTAACATGTTTATGACTTACTGAAGTATACCAAAATATTGATCAAAACAAAGGTAGTAAATCCAGAGGTAATACATAAACAGCACAAGAAACTTGTATACTTTATAAATTCGCACATATCAAAAAACACTCAAAGCACTTAGAAATCTGAAAATATTCCTGCATATGGAAATGAATTGGTCATAAATAATCTCCTGAACCATTAAAGTGTTTCAGACATACTTTTAAAAAAAAAAAAGCGACCACAAAACAAGCAAACAAAAAACCCCCAAACCACTCAAACAACAGGATCCAAACTCCACTATCTCAAAGTTCCTCATGAGCTCCTTTTCCCGAGAGCTGTACACTCTCCCCGGGGTTCGTCATCTTGTTGTGCCAAGTGGGTCATAACTCATAACAGTGGTGACTGTTTCTAGGTCAGAGGTGCTGGGAAGAGTAACTTTGTATGAGGCACAGAAACAGTGTTTTACAATAGAAAGGTACTGCCTTGCTACAAATGACTGCATTAACTTCCTGCCACCGACTAACTGAAGTGTCGGTAGTGAGGTGCCAGTTTTGCAACTGGTAGAGTAATTCATCTCAGTATTGTTTGAAGAGGAGAGGAAGGGAATGAGGAATTGTAGGTTACACATTTCTTAAGGCGGTGGAGGAAGGGACTGAACTACCCTGGTCACTATTCTGGCTCTCCCATTGTCTTAATGGTTTATTATATGTGTGGCACTTAACAGACTTGCAACATTTTAGAATGGTATTACAGTTAAAACTGCAAAACCAGGCGAATCTGCTCTGCTTTTCTTGGCATCAGACTTCAGCATCTGAGGGAGTACATGTACCAATATTATGTTAAACTGTTTGCTTATGAGAAGACTTTGAAAACTTCCCTACCACTTCTTGATGTGCCTATTAAAACAAAGAGAGGCAACTAGTAAAGAAGTGGAGTTCGGGAAGGAAGGCATGATTTCAAGGGAAAAATGTACCCATGCACACATTGAGATCTTGTAGACCACAAATTATATGTTACAAAATTTTTAATACTACTGACTTGCAGGTGAAGTTTTTCTGTGGGCAATGGTGACTAAAGTCTTTGTTTTCCATCCTTCCTAGAAATTAAGAAGCCGCCAGTGGCCCCCAAACCAAAATTTGTCCTAGGACACAAGGCAGTGCCTCCACCTGTCGCACCGAAGCCTGACATTGTACTGTCTGGTGGCATACAAGCAGCAAGGAAAACCAAGCCAGCAATTGCACCAAAACCAAAGGTTCTCAAGAGCTCCTCCATCCCAGAAGTGAAACCTCCATCGTCCACACGAAAAAGCACAAAAAGCTTTGAGGAGCACAGGGAAGATTCTTCTCAAACTCTAGACCATTTGAACTATAAAAATGAAACCTCAGAAGGGAGTACTGGAAACACAGCATATATTCTACCTGTGTCACCTTGCAAATTTGAATGCCTTCATAAACTTGGAAATGGAGAGAACACCTGTAAAACTCAGATCATTCTTGAGCACTTTGACACCTTAGAGAACATCAAGCTTGGTGAAAGAAATGCACTCTCTCTGGGGGATAGTCACACTGAAAAATTGGCAAGTAGAAGTCAGGTGGTTTTGAAAGCCAGCATTTTGGAAGAGAAACTTAAGGATGTCCTAACTCATGGTGTGTTTCCTAGCAGCAGTCCTGTGAGGCACAGGTATGCAACCAAATTTGACAAAAGGGATGGCAGCAGTTCCAAGAATAATGTTAAAATAGAGTTTATGGAACTTGTACAATCTTCGTCATCTTCTGAGGTAGCTAGAGGGAAGCAACAAAATGCTGACGGTAAGATTGTTGCTGATGAGTTTCAGATGTCTGAAATTTGTCCTAGTTTGACTGAAGATAATCACAGTTGTTCTTTCCCATTGGACAAGGAAACTCTAGAGAATGAAAATTTAAGTAGCAATAGGATGTTCTCAGGTGAAGTAGAGATGAAAGCAGATGCTGATAAAACCTCCCCTGAAATATCTTCAGTCCTCAGCTCCAAGGTGCTTCCTATCCCTAAGCCACGAAAGCCACGTGCTGCATGTCTAGTCCGTCAGGATGGCATAGACAGCACAGGAGAAGGAACAAAGGAACCATCTAATTCAGAGAAAGATTCTTATGGTATTGTGGACCAAAGCTTAAAAAAGCCAGCAAGAATTAATGTCCTTGGTCAAAGTGTTTGTTATAACAATAATGCAGAAGTGTTTCATCCTGAAAAATGTGAGGTAACTCAAAGCAATGCGGAAAAAATGCCTCAGGTAAAGGAGCCTGCTGTGAGTGAGGCAAAAGATTTTGTGAAGCTGACTCCGTTTTCACACGGAAGTCCCGATCTGGTGAGACATGTTGAGTCTTCTTTAAATGTAGACCATAACTCCATGGGTGAGATAACAGATGACACCAGTATGCCAGATGCTGTGGACAAAAGGACTGACTTTGTCAGGGGTGATACCCTGTCCATGAGTTTGCCAAAGCAGCTCAAATTGGCAAGCAGTCAGCACTCATCTGCTTCCAACAGCCTCCGTGTTTCTCCACAAAACTTGGAAAATAAGGAAGTTAAAATAAAGGATGAGAGTTCCCCAAAATTTATTCCTAAGAAACCACAGAGGCATGGCCTTCCAGCTGCTGGCCTGCTGAAAAAAGCTGCATCGGCAGAGCTTGTGGACAAAAGTTCTTATGCCTCCAGTGAGGACAAATCAAACAGCCTTCTAGAAGGATCTCACTTCACACATCCACGAGCCAAGGAGCAGGATGCACTTTCGTCCTATGACATACCCAAATGTTCTGCTGAAAAACCCATCTGGAAGTTACCTCATCCTATTCTTCCGTTTTCAGGAAACTCTGAATCATTAAAAACTGCTACCAGCTTCAGCCACCTGACTGTTGTGACCAAGCCTAGGGCCAAGTCTCTCTCTGCCGTGGACATGGACAGGACAGACAAGCCCTGCAAAGACCATCACAAGAAAAATAGCTTGAAAAAGCTTCTGAACATGAAACTGTCGGTTTGCTTAAAGAAAAGTGACTTCCAAAAATTTCTGTCTAAAGGCAGCCAGTCAGTGGAGAGTGCTATTGCCAACCTTTCCAGTGGGGATGGGTATGGAAATAACAACAGGAATATAGGGTCTGTGGGCAGTGAAAGGAAAGCTAAATCTGTCAAGGCACATTCCGTAGAAATAAGTAGTCCAGCATTGCAGAAGAAGAGGCAGAGAAACAGAAGTCAGCCTGAGATGCGAAGTAACCAAAGGCTAGAGTCTTTAGAAAGACATGGACTTTTGGGAGAGAATTTTTCCCAAATGCCTTTGAATTCTGTAACCAGCACTTGTGATCCAGAGTACGAGAATGTGCGTCACTACGAGGAAATACCCGAGTATGAGAACCTGCCTTTTGCAATGGCTGCTAGGAGAAATCTCTGCTCTGAATGGCAGAACTCCAGCAGCGTGGAAGTGCAGAGCACTGACTTCTATGAAGTTGAGGAGCCTTGTGAAGCTAGAAGCAGGCATTGGAGACTTGACAGGTAAAATAAAGAGAAAAGGGAAGTTAGCTGCATTGTAACTCTGTTGGTTGTAAATATGTTTAAATGATAACCTGAGAGGCTGTACTTTTGTTAAATGTCAGCTGGACACTTGTTCCTGTATATCTTTCTGTAGGCTTTCGTTGTTTTGAAAGCTCCTTGCACTTGGCAGTGAATCAAGAGGAAAAGCAAGCTAGTTATTCCTCATATATTCCTCAATATTTGGGAACCTTTTCCAGGTTTAATTAAAGCAAATCAGATACAGTCATGTATTTGTATCCAAGAATACTTTAATGGGGAGGAATGAACCTTACCAGTCTCACGATGAACTGGAATGACTATCCAAAGAGTGAATAGTTGCTAGGTTTGTAGGGGGAATAGATGTATTTTTAGATCACTTGATAAAGCTGGGAAAAGCAGACAAGCTTTTGGCTATGCAAATTCTTCATCAGGTCTGGAAAGCTTTTTTGGGTATAACAGAAGCTACTGCCTCTCTCTAAATACAGTGAGTTTTCTGTGTCTGCCTGTGCTCCCAGCAAAGGTGGTAGTGGTGCACAATTTCTGACTGATAGAATATTAGTGTGATGGGGTTTGGTAACTGCAGGTTGTTGCTGTGTTTCTTTAGCTCAGGAGGTGGTGGAGACAGATAATAGCAGCAGATTCAAAAAAGAGATTGGACAGGTTTATAGATATGAGGAAATGGCCTCCATTTGCCCCCGGGGAGGTTTAGACTTGATATTAGGAAAAATTTCTTCATTGAAAGAGTGAGCAGTCAGGCATCGGAATAGGCTACCAAGGGAAGTGGTGGAATCACTGTCCCTGGAAGTGTTCAAGAAATGTCTGCCTGTGCCTCTTTGGGACGTGGCTTAGTGAGGAACACGGCAGTGCTGGTTTAACAGCCGGACTGGATGATCTTTGAGGTATTTTCCAGCCTTAATGATTCTGTGATTCTATGTCCAAAATGGCTGCTGAATGGAATAGACAGGAATAGATCTTCTAATATTTGTATTGCTGCGATGAATGCTGAGAAGAGAAATGGGCCACAAAGAGCGGCCAGACTCATGTGCTCTCTCTCCCTAAACAGCATCGCTTAGTGTGTCTGTCAGTGTGGTGACAGGTGAAGCATTGCTTTGTCCCAATGTGGTATCATGAAATTCTTAACTTCAGCTGATCAGTCTGTCTTACAGATCCCAAATATTTATCTCAAACCATCAGCAAGGATTTGAATGAAATATGCAGCTTGTATATTTCAAAGTCCCCAGCAAACTTCTTTGCACTATTGAAAGCATATGCATAAGGACAAGAGTAAATGAACTAGCTTCTATATAGTCACATTTAACTTCATTTTTCACTGAGAGTTACTATCCTTTGTTTCACTTTGGATGTCTATATAGCAAACATATGCTCCAAAGAATATGTGTTCTCTTATGTAGGAAGAGACAAATATTTTAAGGGGCATCCTATGTTAATTGTTTTGTAGCTAGTATTATCAACATGGGTCTGTTTGTTGGAAAGCATGAAACCTTATAATGGAAAGTAGGATTTCCAGTTATGGGCTAGGTACTGGTACATTTATTCAAGTGGTTGTTGAGTATATTTATAGTTTACAGCAGGGCGTTTCTTAGTTTTTTTTCTTGGTATACTTTAAGTTCTTGACAGAATGTATGCATTTTGTTTAAGTCTAGCCTTTGAGAATCTTTCAGGGATTTTGACCACACTCTCTTTGGTATTCCCTCAATTCCCTCAATTAGGTCCCTCACCTAAGAAGAGTGAGACCAAACTTAATAAGGATACATTTCATGTGTTTATGTGACTCATTTTGGTTTGTGTTGTTTTGTTCTGAATACAGGTGAATATCTGTCTGCTTTAGGAGCAGGATAGTTTCGCTGTATGAAGCATGGTAGATGTGAGATTGCAGTTGCTCCTGAAGTGAAATTCTGTAGTTTTCTCATCTGGCTAAATGTGTGAGACATACTGTTATTCCCTCTCCACACAAACCTTCCCCAGTACTGATGGTGATATAAGGGTTTAAGTGATCTCTCTGCCACATCTACACCTGAAGCTGCTCCCATGGTTGGATGTCCTTGGCACAGCCGGGTTTGCGTTGGTTTTCTTTAAAAAGCACGCATGGGAAGCCAGAACTAGAGCCATTTATATGTTTCTTTTAAATCAAATTAAATAGTCAGAAACTACGCTATGAAACAAGTCATGCATGTCGTTACAACAGATTTCAGAGAATAAAGAAATCCCTAGGGAAAAAAAAGGGGACCTAACAATACAGTAGTCTCTTGACCTGCCAGTGCTGCTGGGGGAGCAGGGATGAATATTCATTTTGGCTCTGCCTTGGGAGCTGTAAGGGTCCTCGCCCAGACGGGCCAGGCAGGCAGCTTCTCCAGTTTTCCCACCCAGTATTATCTCAAGTCCTTTGAAGCTTCCTTATCAATGTTGTCTTACCCTTTCTGCATAGTTCTGTAAGAGCTTTTTATCATTTCCTGGGCCAGGCTGTATTATAAAACCAGTTAGAGAAACAGTGCTGCTGTTATTATTGAAATAATTGCCTCTCGTGTTTTCCCCAGCCTGTCAGAACACGCACTCAGCTCTTCCTCATAGATTGTGGCACACAGATTCCTGTAATGCACTGCTAATGGGGATCTCAAAGCAAATTATGTTATGATTAAAGCCAATGTAAAAATGAGATTGTTCTTCTGAGAAATTCAGACCAATTGCCCACACTTCTATTCATAATAGCACATTCAATGTATTAAGTCTGAATGCCAGTCTTGCCATTACCAGAAGAGTTCAGTGGTGTCTTTAGCTCATGCTACATTTCTTTCTGGAAGAAGAAATAAAATTTTGATAATGTACTCAATGCTTTGGTGGTTACAGAGGAATTTCCTCACAATCCCATCTGGTGAAACCAGTATGCTTTAATGGACAGTGGTAATAACTTTTGACACTTTTATCTGAACTTCATATGTCACATTTAATTCAGCTGGGTTTTGTTTGCTTGAGCCTTCCCACAGGGAATTAAATGCAAATGGCAGGCCTGGGTAATTAATGGTAGGTATCAGCTGTCAGGACTTCATTTCTGAGATATTTGATGTTAACCTCCTTTCTACTGAAAAGAGAAGGCTTGGCTTTGGAAGGAAGAGCGTCAGGGTCCTGATATGGTGTATGAACCACTGAGGTGGAACAGTTGAAGGGTGTCAGAATGGATTTGGTTGTTTTAAAGTAGTTCAGGGGAATATTCTCAATAAGGTAAATAATGTCAGTAGCTTGGCAGCAGATACTCTATGTTTTGTTTCCACTATACAAAAAAGAAATCTTTCAAAATGGTGTTTAAGGATTGTTTATTTTGGTCTAGCCTACCTGTTTGACTGCCAATTTAAAATGGATAATTTAGATGAATGTGTTTTTATGAGGACTATATGAACAAAGTGAGTGAAGACTAAATGCTGTGAGATAGAAATTGTGCTGTTAAGTGTAAAAGAAGTCTTAAATATAATTATCCAGTCAGATAACAACAGGAAATGCAGCTCTCTGGGTTTGCTGGGTTTTGTGGGGGGGGCTTTTTGTATGTTTGGGGTTTTGGTTTATTTGTTTGTTTGAGTTTTGTTTTGTTTGGGTTTTGTTGGCTTTGTTTGTTGTGGGTTTTTTTGTGTTTCTGGGTTTTTTTTTGAGAGAACAATGGTTCAGGCCTGAAAAGTGAGATGAAAAGTCAGTCGTGCTGGTACCACAATTCTTTTAGTGCCGTCAGAAATCAGTAGCTGTAATGGTTGTTTCAAAGTAAAACCAATAAAACCATTCTTTAAAAAATTCTAAATGAAAGAGAAATATTTATGCATTAGCTATCATATTTTTAGTGTCAAACCTTTATTCTGAGGAGGACAGCAAAATCTTCTTTAGGTCTAAAAGTAACATGGAGTGGACATTTGTCCAGTGAACTAAAGATGCAAAGGAGCAATGAATGTGGCTCGGAACATCTGTCATGCTGCAGAAAATAGAAACTTAAACTCTTTTGGATCTTGTGCCCTTCCTTTTGGTATTACATTTTTCTATGCAAGACAGTTGTATTTTAGATTGCGTGAGTCCACTCCTTCAGCCTTCTAGGAATAGCATAGTGTATTTACTGGCTAATTTTGACAGTGTTCCTTGAAGATGTTGCAGATGTATATGACTGCTAATTTATTTATGAATGTGTCACTGTGTTTCCAGCTTGGATTTTTCCTTTATGATTTCAAGTTTGTTTAATCAAATATTACTTCATGTTTTACCCACACCTGCTGATTAAGAAAATCCATTGGTTTTCCAGAAATGAGCATGTCAATGCAAACTATAAGTTTAGTTTTCTGTACTAAATTCTGCTTTGGGGACTGAATCCCCAGAGGTCAATTAAGTGTCCATGAAAACCTTCGTGGAATATTGAATTTCGTATTGAAATCTGTGTGGTTAAGCACTTTCTTTTGATACATATTCCTCTTTGATGTTATGGTGGGTTTTTTTGTATCTTTTTTGTGTTTTGTGGGGTTTTTTTGTGGTGTGGTTTTTTTTTACAATTGCAAAATTCCCATTCAGAAACACTAAATTAATAAAAGACTGCAAGATCTAAATAGCATTTAGAATACTGCAAGTTCAAACCCTTCTGCTGAAATTTGAATGCACAGAATACATTTTAGGTATTGGATGTGTTATATCCATGTCTTCTTCTTATTGCATTTTTTTGGAAGGATATAACTTCCTTATAAGTAGAGGCCAAGTATGTAGATTTTTCGGTTTTATTTCATCTTTTCCTCAAAGATTATTTTCTGATCTGAAGAAGGTCGGTTCCTCCTTCTGCATCAGCTCTGCAGTTTTGCCTTGTCTTCCGATCTCACACAATCTGTATCTAGCTGGCTTCTGCCACCCATAGTTGTACATAAAATTCTTCCTCCGCAGTTGCCCACTGTTTTAATGAAACAGCTTTGAAAACGGGCTATTTGGGTTTCCTCTCAGGCTTCATTGCCCTCGGTCACGTGTTATCAGCGGCTTTGTTTTTGTGTTGTGCTTCCTTCGGGCCGCCTTTCCTTTCCTTTCCCTCGGCCGCCTCCCTTTCTGGCCGCGGTGCAGCAGGGAGGCCGCCGCCCGCTCTGCGGCTTGTCGGCAGGGAGCGGGGCGCAGGGCTCGCACCTCCGCGGGCCCGCCGGGCTGCCTGCCGAGCCTCTCTGCAGCCCGAGCCCCGCGCCTGGGAAGGGACACCGACGGCCGACGCGATCCTTGCCTATCAGGCATAAGGAACTAGCCATTTTGCTGACTTGTCACTTTTTGCTCTTACAGACCATGAAGAAACAAATTCTGTAATTGTTAGGCGTGTCTAATCAGAGTCAAATCAGGGAGGCGTGGAATGTTGGTGATAAGTGGTAGTAGTACAGTTGCTTGGGAATATTGATGTTTGACATAGGGACTTGGGAGAGAATGCAGGTACTGGGAACCCTGGGTTTGAATTCCTCTATTTTGTAGTGTCAAGTGAATTGTTTTGTACCACTGGGTAGCATGTCAAACTACATGGAAGACTTGCAGTTAATTTTTTTACTCAGGAGAGCGTATGGACTGTTTTGTGTTTTCTTTTCTTTCTTCCCAAGAAACTTCACGTGAGTCACTGTCTCCATGGTCTGCTTTTCCAGTAAGAGAAGTTTTCCTTAGCATTGGAGTGTCTTTCAGTTATACAGCTTTCCAGTTTAGTCTGCTGTACAACCTAAAATAAAATGTATATACTGAAAGAGAAAAAGAGGAACTCTGGAAAAATACTCAAATCTTCTATAGCAAACTAGTAGAACTATGCTCATATTCTCCCCCCTTGCCCCCCTCCCCCTTTAAGATTTTTTTAAAATCAGAATAAATAGGAACTGTAATAGAATCTTGACACATTCTCATGCAAATATGTTTTTGACATGTGCTGATTTAATCTGTTTTGACAGTGGGAGAGATTCTGAGATCTAATTGTCTCTGTCTTCAATGAGGGAGAGAAAAAGGTTGGAGAGCTGCATTTTTCCAATACTGTTATTCTGGTGTACAATCCAGTCATGAAAAGATTTAAAATGTCTTATCACATACAAATAATCGTGGAGATCCCCAAGACGGTAATGAAAAAGAATTTTTGTCTTTGATATTTGTTTCATGCCTCTTTTCAAGGGCTCCTTCTTGATTTTGGTAAAAGAAAGAGGTGGGTGAAGAAGGCTAGCATGGCCAGGGAAACTTCTGACAGAGTTGGAGGTGCAATAAGGAAGGTCTTGTAAGTTATCTGGTTGTGTTTACAAGTGCTACATGAAAACAGATGTGGTTTCAATGCTCGACATTATCTTTTTATTTTAGGTAGTTAGGGCTGAGTGTGCTTGTGAGTGTGAGAGGCAGTGAGATGGTGGCAGTGGTGATGAGGCAGGTGCTGCTGTGAGCACTGCCCAGCTGCTGCCTGAATCCTCATCTGCTTTTCAAAAGATTTGGTGGTCCTTTGGTCACAGTCTTGTGTGGCGTAAAAAATCACACCATATTAAACCTTGATGCACGTGCAATCCACGTCCATCAAGATCGCCATTTTTGGGGTAAAATGTGCTATCCTTTGTTTCCGACCGAAGAAGTGCTCGCCACAGACAGCAAAAACGTGCCAGCTTGTGTTGCCCTTGCTGCCGCTTGTCCCTCCCGCCGGGCTCGGCTGCAGGCGGAGGCTGCTCGGTGTGCCGCGGGGGCCCGAGGGGGCAGAGCCGCGCACAGGGCTGCTGCTGCTGCTGCTGCTGCTGCTGCTTGCCTTGGGCTCCTTCCTTCCTTCCTTCCTCGCCCCCCGGCCCGGCTAACAGGACCTCGGCCGTCACGCGCTTCCCTAGTTCATCTGCAGTGCTTTATCTTCTCCTTTCCTCTTCTATTGCGTGGTTGTGTTTTCCTAATTTTGGCGTTCTTCATATGTGTTTCCTGTTCTTAAAGGCAGAGGAAGCGAAGTTAACGCTGCATATGTTGGCCTTTCTCTCCCGCCTCCGGCGTGTGCGCTCTGTCTCCTTTTGCCAACCGTGACAGAAATTAGCAAAATGTAGCTCTAGAGAGTACATTAGATGCAGAGTGCAGAGTCAAATGTGATATGAAAATTGATGAAAGACCCATTTATATTCTCAACAGCAACCTTTTCCTGTGGGTTATTTTCAGCATCAGCTCAGGAAATGTGCTTGTGGAGCTCTGTGGTACAGTGATATTCCAACTGCATTCTAACGTAATAGTATGTGTAAAACAGTAAGATTTTTGGGTGGAACAAAACAAATGTGTAAAGAAAGTGATCAAAATATAAATGTAGATTTTTATTTCAATGCCAACAGTGATACCCAGCGTTTCTATTTGACCTAGTCAAAAGATGTTTTAATGAATAGATTTACAAAAGTGTGCAGCTATGTTGTTTCAGTGCACTAGACAAAATTCAGGTAAAGAAATGCTGGTGTTATTTTAGATGCTAGAATCTAATAAGTTTAATTTAGAAACATAAGGTTTATACAATTTTTAATTTTTTATTTAAAATATCTTTGTGCCTATGAAAAACTGTTCTACTCAAGCAGAAGAAGACTAAAGAAATCTTTAGGATGCATATAAATAAATAAAGGTAGTTTTTTCCAGGCCTACTATTTTGAAAGCTACAACCTGAGCCGTATGGCTCAGTGATTTCAGCTGCTCAGAGGTCACTTGGTTTTTTATTTGCTTTTTTCCCAGTGGTGTTTGTGAGGGTGGGCTGTTCTGTACAGATTTTTAAATGAGCTGAAAACTTTATAAAGAATGTCTAAATCCCATTCTTCTTCTAATTTGTGCAAAATATTAGAGGAAGAGCACAAGTCTAATCTTGCAAGCAGCTTGGTTATTCTTTACTCTTGGTCTGTGTTGCTCTTGATGAAACTATTTAATCTCTCTTTTCTGACACACTGTCCAGGAAGCTGCATCAGGTCCCATGCATGCAGAGAGTTGTGTGTTTAGGAATGAAGCCTCTCCATTTTTATTTCAGATCTAGGTCACTGCCTTTTGAGTAATCTGTTACTCAGCTTTCTTTTGTCATCGTCTTGATATCTGGTAAAAAAACCTGAGCGCAATACGATGTGCATTATTTTTAAATTGAGTGAGCAACTGTTTGAAGAGAGATATTGGAGGCCTGATTCAGGAATAGTCACACAAAATTCGTGAAACTAATGCTGAGTCAATACAGAAGATACTGAGTAGGGCCTTGCATTAACTCTGATTATAGTGAGCAGAAGTAGCTGTGCATTGAAATGTCATGGTACCTCTGGCAGGGTAAGGTCAATTTTATTTGAAATGGATATTAATGAGTTTTGTTCTCAGTTGGTCTGAGTTTTCCCTTTCCTACTTGATACATTTGTTTTGACATTTTTTTTTCACAATTATATTACAGTTTTCCCGAAGTCTGTTTAGTGTGTGCTAGAGTTTTGTTGTGGTTTTTCCTTTTTTGTGTGACTGGAAAATGAAGTGTTGCTTTTCTTCCAATCCTGCTGCCCTTTCCCAATCTACTTCATCCCACTAGGGTCTGTTTTGTGAATTGAGAGAAATTAGAATAAGAGATCCCGAGTGTAAATGAGCGCCATATTTTTCTGGTCTTTTTTAATATTGTTTTTGCCAGGAGCTTCTTCCAAAGGCCTTGCCCATGAGCATTGCAGCTGTCCCATGAAACAAGATTTAATGATGGGGGAAGGCAAAAAGCTCTTAATTCTGCTGTAAATCTCTGTAAGGAGATAATTTGAGAACTGTTCACACCTTTTTTAAACTGTGTTTTCTAAAGTCAGGCTGCAAAGTATGCACATGAGTGTAAATTCTCTTTACCTACCTTGGGAGACAGGTAATCCCTCACAGCTTTTGGTGGTGGTGGAAAGCACCAATGCAGGGACTCCTTTCCCTTTACATGCTTCCAGACAAAGGTTTAAATCCCTAGGTTTTGTCACAGTATTTGTATTTCACTTTCCAGCACCCGTGCTTGAGAATGTCTCATTGTATCCTCCTGGATCATATTCTACTACATTGGCATCATCTCCTTTTGGCACCTTTGCTGGGATGGGTAAAATAAGTGAGACTCCTGGCCTGGGCTGCATTTCACTCTCGTTTTTGCTTTGTGGTCCAATATACCCAAAGGAGAATGGAAAGGCAGGGGAACATAAAGATGACAATGAGGGAGGGGATTTTTTAGCTCTAATGGTACATAGTCACTGTTGTTCAGAAGATCTGAAGTTCAGGTGACAGATCTGATTATGATGGTTGAGGCTCCAGGTGCATCTAGAGTGATATGAAGTTCATCTTTATGCTTTCTAGATTGCCTTGTGAAAGGAAAAGTGCTGGTGTTGACTTTTTCAGGCTGGTTGTGGAGGGAAGGTATTGCAGTAAATTGTAACTCGTACAAGAAGTGCAGTAATTGCTGCCTTTACTAATCTTGCTTATCAGTTATCTCATTATATATTTTCTTAAAATTGCATAGAAACCCGCTTGTGATCTTGGTTAATATTCATGATTGTTTGTCAGTCCGAGTGTCTGTCCTGCTTGTCACAATGTCACCTGTGTCTTGCTGTTCAGGAACTCAGCTGTCCCACGGTGGGCACCAGTTTTCTTGCAGACTTTTAAACCGAGACCTCTCTCTTACTTTTCGTTTTCTTTTTTAATGTGGCTTTGCTGTGGTTGAGTGTAGAAACATCTGAAGCATGCATGTGTGTTTATGTTGAACTTTTCAAGGAACTGAGGAATTGTCAACAAACGGTCTCAACTGAAGACGACTCTGGTGAGCATGGGAGGCTGCCTGTGGTGAGCCATCCTTGGGTGCCTCTGGCCTCAGGAGCTCCTGTTTGCAAATCACAGCTAAATAAGGAGATAATTTGAGATCTGTTTGCACCTTTTTTTAAACTGTACTTTTAAAAATTGTGCCATGGGAATATGGGCATGACTGTAT
The DNA here is from genome assembly GCA_013400175.1 of Phainopepla nitens. Classification (NCBI taxonomy): domain Eukaryota; kingdom Metazoa; phylum Chordata; class Aves; order Passeriformes; family Bombycillidae; genus Phainopepla; species Phainopepla nitens. The sequence continues at coordinate 266,229 of VXBQ01004321.1, read as the reverse complement.
TGATCATAATGTGCCTGAAGTAGGAATGTACTGGGAAAATAAGAATGTACTAGTAGGAAATAAGAATGGATTACTTAATAAGTTTTGTACCTTCTTTTAATGTGAAGTATGTATGATAAATGTGTTGAGGGTTTTTTTGAGGCTCCGTTTTGTTTGTTTGTTTGGGGTTTTTTTTGTTTGGTTTGATTTGGTTTTTTTGGTGGTGTTGTTGTTGTTGTTGTTGTTTTTTGCTTAGAACATTTTTCTTTCATCTCATTGAGGAAAGTAGTATGTGCTGTCTTGACGTGAGGATAACAAATGCTAACAGGCCGCAAATGAACACTGGGATAACTTGGTTCAAGCAAGTCAGGTGCAGAAGTTTGTAACATGCTCAGGAGCTGCCAGGGCCATGCTCTAACAGGCTAAGTGTGGTGGCAGCTCTCACAGTGTTTGTGATATCCTCCTTGCCCAGAAGTCCCAGGTGTAACCAGTGAGTGCCAGAGGTAAGGACTGGGACAAAGAGGGTAGTTCTTGGTGTTCCTCCTGGCAGGAGCAAACTCCTGGCATTCCCACACGGCCTGTCTCAGCAGCCAGCCCATTGCCCAGGAGGCAGCAGACAGCTTTCAAAGTGCAAGCAGCTCTGAATGAAAATCCATTTCAAATAGATTGTATTGAGCTTTTCTTTTGATAGTGTATTTCAGTCATCAAGGATCCTGACTTTCTGTAAAAAAAGCAGACACTAATGAGTGCATATAGTACATATGATATTGTTTAAAATAATTCTGTTTCAATTCTTGAAGTTTTTAAATTGAAATTTGAAAAAGGAACTTGGAGTGCACAAAATATTTTCAATTGTAGTTGCTCTGCTGGATGCTAGTTGTTTCTGTTTTCTAGCTGTGATTCTGGAGGAGTGTTTATATTTGTAATTGAATCCTTAAAAATTCCCTAGCCAGCCTGGAGAGAATATAACAGAAGAATTCTAAGCGATGCAAATAGTCGTGGATTCATTAGTTTAGTTTGCCTCTTGTTTTGTGGTGCTTTTTATTTTAAAGACTGTTGTAGAGGTCTGTTTTATTCCTTGCCATGCCACCTGTGGGAGGATCAGTCGCAGAGGGAACTAATGAATCTCACAGGCATGATCTGTTTAGGCAGTCTTAAAAAGATATAAAGAAAAAGAAGATCAAAATCAATTGTCATGTTCCTTGGGATCATTCCAATAAAAATTCGTGTCTGGTTGCCTTTTTTCTTGTTATGAGTTGTAATAATAATAATAACTTATTAATATCATTGACTTCTTACTGCAGAAGAACAAATAGCATAATGTTAGTGCTATTGTGTAAAATCATATTTGAGAGGGCACCTTGCTGTCCTGCTCTCTTGCTGTGAAAAAGCACCGTTTTTGGCAGAGAAGTTGAAGCCCAAGCAGCTTGGCTGCAATAAGGCAACCAGTCTCCAGTGCTGGCAGCCACAGCAGCACTGCGAGAGACACGGCAGCGTCCACCAGCCTTTCTCACACTGTCCACTACATCTGGAGAAGAGAGATGAGATCTCAGCTTCAGCTTTTTCATCTGTGAGTCTGTCATTAAACCAGAGAAGTGACTGATGCTGTAGAAGTAATTCAGAGAAGTAATTTCCCTGGCCTGGGTTGCATTTCATCTCCGTTTGCTGCTTCATGGTCCAGTGTGTCTGAAGGAGAAATGAAAAGCAGGGGGACATGAAGACAATGACAAGGGGTGGGATCTTTTTAGCTCTAATTGTAAACAGCCACTGTTGTTCAGAGAATCTGAAGTTCAAATGAGAGGTGAATATTAAGCTCCAGGTGCATCTAGAGTGATATGAAATTCATCTTTATGCTTTCTAGACTGGTTTGCGAAAGGAAATGTGCTGGTGTTGACTTCTTCAGGCTGGTTGTGGATGGGAGGTATTGCAGCAAAATGTAACTCATCCAAAAAGTGCTGTAATAGATGCCTTTACTAATCTTGCTGATCAGTTATCTCATTATATATTTTCTTAAACCTTCCATAGGAGCTCACTAGTGATCTTGGTTGACATCCTTTATTATCTTAGTGCTTTGCCAAGTATGCTTCCTTTCTGGAACTGATTTTCTTTTTCCAAAACCCTGCAGTAATTAAATAATAGAGACACTGGACTGTCTTTAAAAAGAAACTTGAAATAAAAGCAGAAGAAATTCACTAAATAAAAGGAAAAGATTATTAACCAAGCATTCATTTCACTTTTGCTTTGACTTCCCAGGAGCATCTTCTGTTGTTTGAGCACCCACATCAGGGAATTACTTCCTAAATTGTTTTGGGATATTAATTTGTGTTCTATATTTACAGTCCTTCCTCGACAGAGATTCTGAATTTAGATAGGACCAAACAGAAAAGGTTCCATAGAACATTTTTTTTCTTTAGGTCTCCTACAGTTACATTTTTCCAGAAGTGTACAGCTAGGGTTCATGGAGGGAATCAGTTAGTGAGGCATGCTTACATCTATTTGGAGTATGAGGGGCTATGAAAAAAATAACGATGTTATCAGCCATTGCCTGCTTTTAGGTCTTAAAAAAATCAGTAGCTGAATATGCCTTAATTACTAAAATTGATTGCAGGGAATGGTGATGTTAAAAACTGAAAATGGGTAGGAACTAATTATAGTTGCTTGCTCTCTGGGGAAAAAAGAGGTGCAAGCAGCTGTGAAAAGATTGTGAAATGCTGTAATGATATGAAAAGGATTTGAGATTAAATATTACAATAGGGCATGTTTAGTTGCTCTCTGAAGTTCTGGTGTGTATTTTTTAGTTGAGTAGGAATTTCAGTTTATGTAATTTTGCCTACATGTTGAAAGCTTGCTTTAAAAATAAACAAACCATAAACACCCACAAATAACACACAATAAAATACTGAAGGAAGAGACAGAAGGAAAAAGCAGAGTATACCGGAGACTCCTTTTAAAACAACAAAAGGACGAGAAATGAAGAGTTGAGCGAGTGTTGTGTGCAAGGCTCTGTTCATTCAGCATTCCTCCATATTTGTATTACTTTCTAAAAGTAGAAAAAAGATCTAAAAATAATGAAGATCACAAGGAAATGTGTGTAAAGCAGTAGTGTGGATGAATCTATTTTAGCAAATACTTTGGAGCTGTGGGAATGTGCTTTTTAGTAGTTATGGTGATGCTAACACTTGAAGTCATTTCAATATACTATAAAATACTTAATGTTGGAGCATTCCGTGGCAGAGAATCTTTCTGAATGATCTCAGTCAACCTTAAAATACTATTTGCCTTCTAAAGGAGTTGGAAACTGAGACTGAAATGTTAATTGTGACTTCATGCTAGAGTGCCCTATGCAGGGTCCAAATCAACAGTGTCTGAAAGTGAAGCCACAGGTATACTTGAAGCTTCTATAATAAGATAGATAATCTAGTCTTGGTCATCTCTTGAAGACAGTGAGTGGTTTTTATGCTGATTCCCAGTGGTAATAGTCTGATGGCAGTTTTTAAGTTTTGACAATTTATTTTGCTGTATGTCTTGCTAGGACCAGCATGTTTTATTTCATTAGTGTTTTACTATTGCAGCAGGAAAATACAGCACAACATATATGCATCATCCCATAGGCCGCTCACTCCAAGGCAAACTAATGATTCCTTCATTTTATGTGTCAAATAAAAAAGCCCCACATCTATATTTAGACAACTTGCTCACGAGATACGGCAGGATGTTCTTACTCAGTACACTGCACAGTGAGTTGGCACGGCTGGGGTTTCACATGACTGATAATGCAGAAGTTTCTATTGGTACTGCTGTGGGTAGGACAAAGAATCATGATGAAGAGGGAACAAGACAGAGACAGTTCACAGTATCCCCAAAACACCTATCAAAAGAGCCACTTAAAATAAGCCTTACTGCATGCTTGTGGTATTTTGGAAGAGGGAGATTAAATGTGTTAGAAGAGACTCTGTTAATTTAAAGATTTACTACTATTTCCATAGGCAGTTAAAGTGCAAGGGATTTCACTTTACCCAGAGATAACTTTAAGAGAAGCATACATACACTTACGTTATAGATGACTTCAGAGGTAAAAGTACAGAAAAGAGTAATCAGTAAATACAAATCTGCTTTCTGTTTCACCAGAAAAGCCGAGCATTTACCATGAAAGGTTAAGGTGTAATGTGTGAGGAGAGTTGTGTGTTCTTCAGCATGTGGCAGATAAACACAGATGAACACAGTAACTCTGTCCCCATTTTCTGTGAAGAAGAGGACACAACTGCAGATACCAGGAAGGTACCTACCTCTGGCTCCAGTATTGCATCCCAGCCCTGGACTGAGGGCTTGTTTGATTCTGGAAAATGGCTGAGTGTGAACTGGCTCTTGAGCATTAATCATCTAACCATCCAATGTGTTTTTTCTTTAAAAAGCAAAGGGAAAAATACTAAAATATTTAGTATTAGCAAAAATATTAAAAATACCATTAAAAAAACCCTCAGCAAGATGTATCATGTGGAAGACCAGAGGGCTGTGAACTGAGCAAATACAGGATAAAAGTGGAGTAGATACTGTGTGTAAGATTTTATACATGGTTTTCTCAGCTGTCATAGGTTCCTTTATATGAATAGTAGGTGCATAAGCGCCACAAAGGCCAGAAAAGGAGCTAACTGCTTAACCATTGTGATTTATAGGAAGAAAAAAAACTTCTACAGTAAGTGGCTGTCATTTGTGGACACTTACTACACATCCTAAGTTATCAATTATTATAATTTGTAAGTAGTTTGTTTTTTCTTGTAACTGAAACTTTCTATTAGATAAGCTGATTAATCTTACATTTAGAAAATGCTTCACACAACAGAAGCCAGCTAGTTTGTTCTTCATCCTTCAGTGGTGAGGGGATTGTGTTTGTGCAAGTAAAATACAGCTTCCCCTGGAAGTATTCTTGTTTCTGACTTCTAAAAGGGTGGATTTTCTAAAACTTCTAAGTTTTGGCACATGGAAAATGACAACAAAGTCTGGGAGTGGGCATCCAGTAGAATATGCTGAGGCAAAAGAACAGTGATGTCACAGGTGTGAAAACAATGTTTTCTTGATGAGAAGGCATCTCATCTGAAGGAAATTAAAACAGCAATTAAAACAAATCTTAAGGCTGGGAAAAAGGGCAATAAAATGTCAATTAATAAAAATAGATCTTAATGAATAATGGACAAGAAAGTGTATTCCAGTGTGGTCAGAGATAAAACACTTAATATCTTTTGGAGTGGGGGAAAAAATACCCTTGATCAGAGATAGATTCAGTGACAGATGTGGATGGTAAAGATGAGTAATTTAGTAAAGGAAGGAACAGCAGTAATTTCTGTTGCAGGTTTTGATTAAAGCTGGGGCATATATCTACCTCATGTCATGCCACTGGTGTAATAATTGTTTGTCATAATAAAATATGAGATGGCATCTGCTAAAATAAATATTCTCAGCTGACTATGGCTTATATAAACTCGGCAAGGAGTTTTCTGAATTGCTGAAGTTAATGAATAACTGCAGAAATCTTAGTTTCCTGCTGGCATGATTCTAGGGAAAGCACCATGAAAAGCTGCTTTTTTGCCTTCCTGTAACTCCTAGAGACTCTATGGGAACTGTCCCTGGCATACACCATATGCTGTTGTCATCAGCCACTCTCTGGTGGCTGCTGTCTTCCTGCATGAAGCTGACAATTTCCAAACCCAAATAAAGGGGTGTCTCTGGGCCCAGGGTGCTGCAGTCTTGGCTCAGGACCTTGTTGAACTTGGTGATGACCTTACAGTTGCCTTCCTCGCCCTCCTGTTCAGTTCTGGGAGACAGTAACAGCTTGGGAGTTTCCCAAGTCCTTCCTGTGTTGTCATAATAGAACCAAGTTATTTTAATCTTCTCTGTGTCTTCATGGCTGACCAAGGTCTGTCCACAGGCCAGCTAATCTTGATCTCCAAATATATTTCTATTTGTGATCAGCATTTTTGTGTTGGTTTGTTTGTTTTTAACTCTATCTTGAGCACTGAGTAATAAACACATTGCTGTAGCAGACTCCCCTTCCTTGACGTGCTGGGCACTCTTGCTGAGGGTGCCCTCAGTGCCACTGTCCATGTCGCTGCAATCCTGGGTACCAGCGCCAGTCCCAGTGCTGAACCCGAGCCCTGAGGCACACCTCTGCTTTTCAGACTGCTGGCAGACACCTTCCGTGGGATCCGTGCTGACAGGTTTTCTTTCTGGTACCTATCACAGATAGAGGTGGCAAGTCTGAATTGTTACCCTCCATCTCTGCTCTCCTCTGATTCAAAGCAAGGAAAAAAAACCAGTCGTAACTATGCCTTGCCTCAGGAGGTAGAGGGCCAGGTATATGGAGAAATGTGTAGCCCTGGCAGTTGTTGGTGCAAAATTAGGTGTTGGTCAGCCCAGTGAGAACTCTGCTGGCTGCAGCAGCTCATGAACAAGGGTTCCTGGATTTGCTTTTTGTTTTGCAGGATAGCTAATCAGTTTTGGCTCATGTCAAAATAAATCTGTGGCATCCCAGCATCTTTTTGCAGACCTTGAACACAGATTATGTGATTTTTAGATACCTTTAGTGTAATTGGAATTTATTAGATCTTTTTAAGGATTACAAGTAGGAGCCCAGTGATTTGCTGTGTTTCCATGTAACCTTTCAAAAACTTAAGGCTGTTTCCTCTAGTTTGTTTTCCTGTCTATCTTTCCCTTTTTTATTTTCTTCTAGAATTGCATTTCTTAAATCTCTACTGAAGTTGTCAAGGCTAGTTAGAGGAAGCAGATTATGTGCCTGTCTCACGCAATTCCTGTATTGCAAATATGGCTGAAGCTAATAAAAAGAGACCTCTATAATGATTGCCCATCAGCAGAACAAGGTTAGCTTTGACAGCTATCCAGGAGGTGTCTGTTTCTGGGGAAAGGGTTTTCTTAATCGCAAAAGATTCTGCTTTCCTGCTTTTAAGATGAATTGTTGGGCAGAATGGTTATGATACTGCCGTCACCGATGCAGTTGCTTAACACATGCATTGAGAACCAGGCCTGTATGTATACATACCTCTAGAATTTCACACAGGAAGCTCCAGTGTGAGTTCCATATCTGGAACAAGACCTGCTGCTGTGACAGAGCATAGCAGAATGGCTATGATCTTTCTTTATCCTGGCACACAGTACAAATGTTGCTCTATATATGCACATATCAATAAGGAAATAGATTTATCAGACTTTGTTGTTAGGCAAACTCTCATGGACATGAATAATATAAATATTCCAAATGTGGCTTTTGCTTGCTGTCAATGAGCACTGTATCAATACTAGCATAAGTAAAATGTTGCAGAGTTATGAGTCCACTGTGGAAAAGCCTCCAACTGTTGTAATCTTCAGACTAGCCACTACTGTTTCCAGGGTCTCTGATACCAAGTAGATCATTTATTGTGGGGTGAAACAGAAAGCTCTTTACATAAATAAAGTATGGTGTATATATTTTAATATTAGGTCCTTAGAAGAACACCATGATCATCCCAACGTGGTAATGGGAGATCTTCAGTCAGATGAAGAAGATATCATGAACAGTTCTGATGAAGATGATGACACAAATTCTGATTCCAGCAAAGGGGAGACTGATCCTCAGGAAGATAAACAGGTATCTTTTTATCTTCATCTTCTGAAGCTATTCCTCACTCTTGCACTATTTCATAAGTTGTAACCTGGTGGGATATATTCAAATGTAAACCACCTGTTGCCTGTTGAGGTCTGACCTTAGGTTAACTTCTCTGAGTGCCAGCTTGGAGTGATCTTCCTTATTTTAATCTTATTTCTTCTTCAGATGAGGAGCAGGAAGACAGTGTTAACTGCTCTGAATGAAATGAAGTTATGAGGGTCCTGTCCCTCCCTTTGGGGGTACCTGTGTTCTTATTTCTCAGTCCTGGACGTCCTGACACCAGCTTGCCTGTAAACCAGTGCCTCTCCTCAGCACCAGTCCCGGCAGCTGTTTCCTTTGATAGTAGTTATATCTGCTTCCTTTCTTTAAGAATAATTAAAAACCAAACCAAACCAAAACAAAAACAAATCCCCAGCAAGATAAATGGAAAAACCCAGTGAAATATTTTAGTGCTGGAAGAGGAGACTTGGCATGTTGGGCCTGAATGTTGTTAAACCAAAAGAGAGGACTAAATTGGGAAAGGGAAAGAGTCAAGGAAAAAGCTGATTCCTGTGAAACTAAACAGGACTTTGCCTGTATAGAAGCTAACTTACCTTGCATGCCTGTAGAAATGCCCTCGGCTTTTCACAGGGAGTTTTATAGGAAAGTGTCCCCACTAGGAGGGTTCTCAGGCAGGTTTTTTGCAGTAATTCAGTGCTTGCTGGGAGGCATCTGCTGTCGCTTGCTTCAGCTGCCTGCAGCACGTGTGGCTGGCAGCTGGGAATTAACAACCAACTTCCTCACAGCGAGAGCAGCTGCAGAGGAAAATGAAGCAGTCTCTGCATCGGTCATCAGCTGGGCTTGTTTTATTTTTCCTTACCACAAGCATCTGGCTGGTTTGATGCTTTATATCTGTTAGGAGACTTAGAGGGCTTCTTTCCCATGTTGGGCCGGTGAGCCTCATTTGTATCCCTTTGGTTCTCCCATGAGAGACTCTCAGAGCCACAGTATATTTGTCTGAGCAAATGCAAAGTGGCCCTTTCAGCACCAGCTGGTATGTGAAAAGTCTTTCAAATGGGGTTGAAAATGGACTGTGATATTTCGTTTTGTAATTGTTTAGCGGTAGCATTTTGTTCTCAAAATACTAATTTTCATCTCATTTGCAACTGACACATCTACAGTGAGGGCAGATACCTTGCTCTGCATAATTGACTTACTTGTGAATTCAGTCTTGCAGAAATTGTGTCACTCTGCTTTCTAAATAGGCACAGGGGCCTGAGAATAGGTGTTACAATCTCACCTGAATGGGATTGACTGGATAGATCTCAGTGTTCTTTGGAAATAAGTTTAATTTCATAAGTAAAATCCTGGATCTGTGTGCAGATGTCTGTCTACATAGTATATAAAATAAATAATGTATTTTGCACATATGTGGTGTTATACAAAACTCTTTAATTTATAAATTAATTTTAATTTAGTAATTAGGCACAGTGCCATTTGAATTTCAATGAAAAAATTTCAATTAGATTTATTTTTTATTTTGAATATAACAATATAGTTAAAACCATCCTATGAGTACTATCTTTTCCGTGGTTTATTTTCCAGCACTTATGACTAATTTATAGGTTTCAAGAAGAACTAAATCGTCAGAGAAATCTTGCAACATTAGTGCTTATGGACCAAAATTTTGTGGATAAAATGCCATTGATACCTGATTTTTCTAGATAAACTGTTCAGTGCCCATATTATACTAACATACTCAATACAGCCTTCCCAGGACTTCCATCTCACTTGAGTTGTATATCCTGTGATGTTTCAGGGCTCCTCATCCTCTCTTTCTTTGCAGCCCATTAAAATGAAAGGCTGAATATGCAATAGATGTGGTGACAGCTGGCAGCAGAGAAGCATATGGCAAACCATGAGAGCTGTTTTGGAGAAAGGTGTTCCATCTGAGGGAAATCATCCTTGGAAGTTACATTGTGCAGCAAACACATTTGCATCCCGATGCCTGCCCCGTTTGCTTTGTTGAATCTATTCCCTCTATCTGATTTTGGACAGTGCCATTGGTTTTTTGGAAGCCAAATGTGAAACCCAAAATCATCTCCTCAGTGTTTCAGGCAGATGACAAGGCTCACATATCTGCATCTTTGGAGTACAGTTGCTATGTGTTCCAACAGCTCCAATAGATTGTCAGAAACTGGCTTTTCTCTTCAATGGGATTTTTTTTTCTTTTTCTCCTGTCATCTTATTTTTCAGTAAAGAAAATGTATATGTTTTTTAGGATGTTCCTGAAACACATTTGAGTTCACTGCAAATATTACTGTTGCTGTATTAATCAGAGAAAAAGAATCAAATAAGACAGAAATACTACCTGTACTTTAGTACTTTTGCTAAACCAGTAATTGTTGTTTGCTAGGACTTCATTCATTATGGGCTTCAGTGCTTCCTATAATAATTAAAAGAAAAGGCTGATAGTGTTGTAAAAACTGCTCCTAGCTAATATTGTGGTTTCCAGATACAAGCTAAATTGATGAAATTGATTTTCTCACAGATCCCGAAAAACCAGAAGGTGTCAAAGCCAAGAGGTTTCAAAGCAGTATGAAGTGTTTTTCTTAGAAGTAACTATCAAATAATTACATTGAATTTAAGGGACTTATAACTGGAAGTGATCTTTATGACAGTTTAGTAGGTGCATAGTGTAACATGTAATTTTATTTGCAGGGTAAGGCGGCTGGAAAGAAAACAAAGGTTTACCATATTGCCAAGGAGATCATGAGCTCAGAGAAAGTGTAAGTGTCAATGCTACACTTAATAATTACTCAATTTATTTTCATTGGGCAATTAAAATGTAACTGTTTGCTTTTTCTTGCTTTTCTGATAGGTTTGTGGATGTGCTGAAGCTCTTACACATTGTAAGTACTCAAAAAAAAAAAAGCAGTTTACTTTTTTATTTGTTTAATCTATTAAAGTTTTATGTTTAGGCTTTATGGCAGTGACTGTGCCTTTTTTCTGCTGCATCTACATATTCAAAATATAAAAATTAATCTGATTAGGCTGAACTTTAAAGTTGGACATTTTACATAATGGATGAATATTTTAGTGGTTCCTTCTGGATCTCCTTAATAATTTATGCAGTTTTCAGTCGAGTGTGGGTATTGAATACTGAAAATTGAATATATATCAGTTTATGTTAATCAGAATCATATTTATAAGCCAGCTTGTACTGGCTTATAAATATGTACATAGCAACAAAAATAAATTTTTTTGTTAGAATAACTCCTTAAATGGTGGGGGGAAGCAGGAGCAATTTATTTTAGGAATGTTAAATTAAAATGCACATTCTTGAAGTAATCCAATTAATAGCTAATAGCTCTAATGGTGCACCCATCACCATGGCAGCATATTTTTTTGAGGCTGCAGTTCCTTGACAAAAGTTTGCTTTCAGATAACACCTGTGATTGTAGTATGTGCAATGTGTTGTACACAGCAAGGGTTAAATATTTCATCTGTGTTTGTGCAGATCCATCATCTATAAAACATGCTGTGTTGAAGGTGATAATAGGAAATTAATGAAGACTTTTTCTTTCTCTAGCTCTGTTTCGTGTGTTTTCTGTCAAGTTTGAAATGATATTTGTACCATTTTGTCACTCTATTAAGTGCAAACATAGTGGTTTTTTTCCTTGGGCATTAGAAGTGATTATATTGCAAACAGAGGCATTGGTGTGCTCTGTGCTTCTGGGAACAAAGGCTCTTATAGATGGTTGTATACAGTCTTGTAATACAGAGATTTTTTTCAGGGAACAAAAAACTCGCCACATCTTTTGCTGACTCCTCTTTCTCTTGCCTCCTTGTAACTGATTTTCTGATTCTGTTCAAGCTTGGTTTTTAAGAGCTGGCTCAGTCAGTTGCAGCCAATATATAATTTATATTCAACATGGTTTCTAATACAGAACTCCATCTTAAATACTGGTAAAAGAAAGAGAGTTGTCCTAGGCAAGTTTTAAGATATGGGATTTTAAATGATCATATTTTTCAGACATTTAACTTACTTTTTAAAGGTATCTTTGCTTTTCAGTGTACCATTTTTTTTGGTAATATGTGTAGTACTGGAAAAAAGACTGTTGGTAAGGAGGATGCAGACAAGCAGAAGAACATTGTGAAAGTAAGAAGAGTAGAGAGCTTAGGAAATTTCTAGGATAAACTTAAAGCTGTCCTCACAGTGTAGATGTGCAGTGGTGTAGGATGTATTTTGCTTTTCCTTTAACGGATAACTTGCAACTCTATTCATGACAGTCTGTTAGTTTCTAGCTGCCAAATAAAAACTATTAGAAATGTTTTTGTTGGCTAGCAATAACAATCAGCATGTATTCAGCCTGGTCTAACAGGGAGGATGCTAGGCTAGGAGTTTAGAAAATACCTTTTTCTTAACTTGTCAGTTGGCCTGAAGCAGGAACCTTGGTGAGTGTCCTTGTCAAAGAGGGCACTGGTTTGGAGGCTCTATGTGTGTGCATTCTTCATTAAATAAAAACTGCCATAGCTGAGAAATGTTACAGACACGCAGTTTCTTATTTCCACAGAGTGGTATGCCTGAGGATTTGTTTGTTTTTCACACACATTATTAAATCAGTTGATTTAATTATGTACTTCTTATGGATAATATTTTAATGTTGATAAAACTATCCTTTTGATTTCATGTGCACTGACCACTTTGGCTTACTAACTGCCAGTCAAGCAACCTCTGACAAATTTCTGCATTAGAACTTAGATTCTCCCCAGACTGGGCTCTTTCACCTGTAGTAAGATTTGCCTCATTGGGGGATGCTCCATTGCACCTTCTGAGCCATCTCTTAGTGGTTTTCCACTTGAAATTTAGTGACTAATTCCATTAGCAATGATCTGAAATGAGTAATACTCTCCTCAGTATATTTTACCAATGTCAGCTAAATGCATCACATGGCACTAAGGAAGAGGACTGTTGGTGTAAGAAAAAGCTTTTTAATTTGCTTCATCTTAAAACCTTTGAAGTGGAATCTAAAGCAGTTGAGGAGGTAGGAATGTGACTGCAAACTGGTTACAAGTACCACTGAAATTTTTTAGCATTTTTTTCTTTTATGTTGACAAAGTCAAGTTATGTGGAGCAACTTTTCCAAGATACCAGAGTGCCAGCCTGTGTGCGCCTTGTCGCACACTACAGGTCCATCTGACTGCTTCTGTTGAAGCCACACTGCAAAATCACAAACACTTGGAGATACTTCTATAAATTCTAAACAAGCTGGTCATAACAGAGATAAGGGACTCACCTGGCTTTGCAGGCAGCCGACAGTCTCAAACAGACTCAGCAAATGGGGTTGCTTGAGGATGTCATCAAACATTAGATGTAATCTTGAATTCTCTGTATTTCTGTTACTGTGTTAGTGCTTTTTTAGGGCAACATTCCAGTAAAATGCTTTTAGAAACTCCTGGAAACAAAGGAGCTTAAATCAAACTAGCTCTTCTGTATGCATGTTTGTGAGATGGTTCATGCATTGCCTCCTGAGAGTGAAGGAGAACATGGGAGAAGTACTATTTTTTCCTAAGGACGCTTGCAGAAAAAAGAAATAGTGAACTGTTTCATTTGTTATTTTACACAAGTGACATAAGAGAAACAAGCTTATCACTTCTCTCTGAGTTGCCTTGTGCCTAAAAAACACTCAGTGTTCCTGGAAAAAGAAGTAAGGCAGGGTTGGTGCCCTTTGTACTTCTTTGTTGTGGGATTCTGTGGAGATGGCTTGCTCTGCATGAGTGAGAGGACCTCAGCAGCATCCTGGCACTGTGAGGGTAAGCTGTCTGGCTTATTTGTTGTCATTTTTTTTGTACATTTCTGTTCTGAATTTTGTTCTTTTGCCAAAGCCCTCCACTTTTTTTGTTTTTCCACTCTTTTTTATTCTGTTTCCTCCCTGCTGCTGTGGTATAAGCAGCAAGGCTTCTGGTCCAGCAGAGAAATTGGTTTTTTGAGATTACTCCACTGCAAGGCTTAGTGTGTAACTTTTTACTGTGTGAAAAGGACAGCTTAGGACTGTGGGCTTTTGCCTGAGCCTTTAAATCTATGCTTCTACCTTAGACCCCTGTTCTGTCCATATTTGGACTTTGAGACCAAGTAAGTAGGGGCATGTCAGCAGGCACCTCTTAGCATTTCTGCAGCCAAAAGGTCAACCTCTTATTGCAGAAGGCAGATAAGCAGTCAAGCATCGCTTTCTATTGTGTGTCCTTCCAAGAGACACAAAAGTGAAAAATTCTGGTTTAATGTTTCCATTTTTCAGAAGAAAATGGCAACAGTCTGTATATAAAAATTTTTTATATATATATATGTGTGTATGTATATATGTATGTATATGTATATATATGTATATAAACTCATGTCTATTGTAGCCAAGTATTAGGAAAAATAATTCATAGTAGTTTTGGAAAAAGAATGTAATGAAAAATAAAATAGCTATGGTCTTTGGAGCAAAGTTTTGACCTTTGGTCCTGGCTAACAACTGACTTACTATTTAACTGTGAAAAATTCTCCCAACATCCAACTCCTTTTTCTCCATCTGCAAAATTTTGATATTTGACCAGTCTAAGGTGAATATGTTGATCAATTTTTGGTCTCTGAAGTACTTTAGAACTGCTAAGACATTTGACAATGTGTTGCAACTGTAGTCCTCTTACTAAGAAAACTAATAAAATAGTTTTAGTTTAGAAGGAAGTATTGTTCTACTACCCAGCCTATTGCCTGAAGTAACATTCTGGGAATATGCCACGGTCAAATCATTGATTATTGTGAAATATCAACTACATTATTTCATTAAAGGCTTCTAAATTATTTTATTACCTGAGAAAAAAGGTGGGGAACTGCTTGGCAGCTTTCCAAAAGTAATGGCATATGTTTGAAAAATGTCATGATCCACACTTAGTCATAGTCTTGATTAGCTATAGTTGCTGTAGTTTAACTTAGCAGTTTATGGCTAATAGTCTGACTCTAGCTAGGAGTGCCTATTTATATTTTAAATAATCTATTTGTGAAATCTTCTGTAGCTGTATTGGTAAGCAGTCGTGTTTACAGCTTGTCAGAGATTGCAGCCTGGCTGTTGTGAAACTTCCTCCTCTTCTCTCCTCCTTCCCCATTGGATGTCTCTGTGTGTGTATCCCTGGAAAAGCATCCAAGTGCAAACATACATTTTTCCCTTAAATTAAACTGATATTTGAACTATCTGCAGGTGTATTTAGCTGTGGGAGTTGTTCCTCAGGGGAAGGGATTATGACTGGTTGTTTTTTTTTTTTTTTTTTGCTGATGGTATGTTCTGGGAGAACAGATCCAAGATGAATATTGGTTAAAGCTGTCGGAATAGAATACGGGACAATGTTTAGATTATGTAGTACTTTCTCTTCCTGTTAAATTGCCAAGAAGTTTTAATTTCACTCATTTGAAATCATCTTCATTCAACTGTTAGGTACCTGAAGGTGCACTTGACCCAGTCAGCAGCTGAGAGAGGTTTTAGTCTGCTCAGTATCTCTTTTGGTTTACAACTAAAATTGTCCCTTGCTCCTTAGACTGACACAGGCAGATCACTGCAGGCTGGGAATCCTCTGGTGGGAAGAGCTGAGGGATCTGGAGTCAGGGCCTTTGCAGAGGGGAAGTGCATGGGCTGATAGATGATTCAGAACAGGGTCAGAATTATTTCAGGTATCACAGCCTTTTTGCTTATTTAAGGAAGTTGCATTGAAGGAGTGGTCTGAGGAAACAAAAGCAGTGATGATGCTAACCTCCTCAAATATTGTTTAGAAACTCCACAGCTATAAGGGGAGTGTATACCAACAGGATAAATAGAATTCTTTACACATTTTCAAGTTGGAAGTGTTTTATCAGGCAGTAATTCAGCAACAGCATGTACTCAGAAGCCTTTAATATGCCTAGCCTGGATTTTCATGTGGACAAGTACCCAGTGGGAGGCTGTCTCAGCCTAGCATAAACTATACTGTTTCTGGTTTGGAAAGAACATTCTTTCCAGGGATGGTGATATGTGCTGTCCTCTTGAAGTAGCTGTGTGAAAACAATTACCTTTACCTAATCAGTAAAAAGTGATATCAGAAGATTATTATTGGACCAAAATATAATGTAAAACTAGAAACTGAAACAAGCATTTCAAAAATAGTCTTTCCACTTCTGAAAAGAAAAAAAAAAATCCTGATAGTAAGAAGCTGGGATGATTCAGTATAACTAGCATAATATTTTGGGTTTTGTCATGCAGCATATGAACCATGTCTAGATGCAAAAAAAACATGCAAATATTTTTCAGTGAAATAAACACATTAATTGCAAAGTGTGGCAAATTGATTTTTTGGATTGTTGTTGTTATTGTTGTTTTTTAAGTTTTTTTTCTGATGAGTAAGATTTCAATATTTGAAAGACCTACTTTTAATTAGAAAATCTGTCTTTAAAATTCACTCATAATAGATTGCTGCATTGCTTCAAAGAGAATAATTTCTAGGACAACCTAGGTGATTGCCTTTGAACAGGCTGATGAAAGCAGTGCTCTTCAGCAGTTTTATATAGGGCAATGTCCTAAATTTGTTTGTAATATAAATCACATAATGCAGGCATGTATAGATATCAGAGCAATGTATATATTATTTGCAAGAGCAATTCTGCTTTTATTTAGCAGCGAACTGATTTAGGTTTAAAAGGAGCTAGGTCCTAGTACTTTAAATTACTTTTACTGCAGTCTCTAATTTCTAAGTCATTCACCTACTTGCATTAAAAGTTGTCATCTGAATATTTTCCACCCCTTGGGGTGAAATTTCAGGGTTTAGTTTGTAAATTAGCATATTTTATATCTTGTAATTAAACCAGACCTGATCTATGTTTTGTCCTTTTTGTTATGAAATTACTTTTTCGGAAGGCCAGTACCTTCAAGTGTAAACACTGGTAATTCCAACCTTGTTACATTTGTTTTTCTTTTCCCACCCCCATCCCCAGGCATGTGCTCTCTGCATTCAACTCTTGAGTTTATCTCAAGATGAACTTGGCTTGACAGTTACTTCACACCCACTGCCAGGTTAAAAATAAATCTCGATATGATTACAGTGACAAATGCATAGTCAGTAGTGAAGATAATTTAAAACAAAATAAAAGAGCATTGAAATTTAGCTTTTGTTGTTTTGCAGGCTTTCAAAATTTGAAAGGTTCACATTATCTTTCTTCCCTGCATTTCCTCTCTGCAACACTTCCTCAGTTTACTCAGTTGTGGAAGGGGACATAGGAGGTGATGAAGTAAAGTTTTGGTTGGCTGTTTTAATGATAGAGCCTTTCATGGCATAATCTATAAACTATGATGAAGCTGATGGACTTTGGGTCAAGCTAGTTGAAAAACCAAATCTGCATTTGGAAAATGCCCTGCAGACTCTTTGAATGCTATATCTGGAAGTTAAATAAGTGCTCTTAACTACAGCTGAGGTTCCTGTGTTATCTAGTGGTGCTTAAACCTGGCTCCCTGCTCTCCTTTTGTTGTTTGGTCAGGGGAAAGCCTGGGTTGTTGATTACGGTACAGACAAAACTGCTTTGCTTTTCATCCTGCAAGTCGTCTTATGACAAACAAAATTCTTGTCTTATCCTATGGCAGAATACATACAGAATATAGTGTGTGCATACAATTGGGGGTGGGGGAAGAATATTATCATAATATGATGGTGCATTTTGCATGAAGCTCTGCAGAATGCCTCATTTGAGTTTTTGCCATTGTAATTCCATGTATCATTTCAGTGTTAAGCAATGCCCCAGGGTCAGAAAAACCCATAAGATGCAGCTGGTAGTTAACCTATGTGTCACTAGTCTGCACAGAGGATGTAAACCAGAACATTTCCATATGAATAACGCCATCTGTTTTTTAACTCCCTTGCATTTAGTTCTCAGCCTTCCCCTGTTACAGCCAGCTCCCTGTATCTCGTTTCAGTTTCTTGTCAGAGCTGCCCCGTCGCAGCCTTTGTGACCCATAGGGTCACAAAACAAGAAAGCTCGTCTGGGGAGCTCACGTTGCCCAGAGCTGATGTAATGAGGAGGGAGAGCAGGGGAAAGTTGAGGCTTCAGTTTGAGAGACCCCAAATAGTGTCAGATGCTGGACTGATGGGATAGCTGATAAGAACTGTAATAGTAGACCTGGGGAGGGGGAAAAGGGGAGATGGATTTTTTTTTTTTTTCCCTCAACCTGAGGACCCTACAGGTTCCCAAAGACAGGCATGGACCCCATGCACATTTAAAATATAACTTATTACTGTAGAATATTTTGCTGGTCACTTTTTCCAAGATACCTACAGATCCTGCATGTGATATTAGGTTTCATTAACCACAAACTCCAGAAGAGCTGTTTTGGATTAATTCTCTTTTTGCCCAAATTTAAGTGAGACATGGTTATACATAACACTATGTAATTTATATTTTCTTTTTTGTCAGTTAAGACAGTGTTGTTTTTCAACAACACTGAAATGCTAGATTGCTAAACTTTTTGAAAGATTTGTTTGCTTGTGAATAGGGAAAATACCCTGTATAATGGATACTGAGTTTCAATCTTGGCCATGCTGATTTGTGTGGGATCAAGATTTTATTTTTGAATACTTTAATGAGGACCAATGAGCCTCAGCTCTATCCTGTTGGGAGCTGGTTATAGCATAAAAATGCTATAAGATCCTTCAAGAGCAAGTAGGGTGCTCCTCCTCCCTTGTAAATGTTTCAAAGGTACCAGTCAGTGTTGGCTTTGATCATTGCCAACATTTGAAATCTTCTGATTCCCATGTTGTTACGGCATCTTTTTGTTAGATGTTCCTTTTCCTGTATATAGAAAAGCTGCTACACATAGTATTTTTTTGACCCTACTTTTTGCCCTCCAAAATAGCATTTTTAGATGAGTTATGAACTCTAGGATGGTTTTTAAGTAAGATACCATGATTATATTAGCTGATATAAAAGTTTTACTTTTTGACTTCTATGTTTGTGAGAAGACACTCTAGACTGCCAGTCACCTTGCAGATACAAGCCTTGTTTAGCCCACCGTAGTTTCCTCATAAGTAATACTAACACATTTCTTAAGGGCGTGTTGTAAAAATAATGAACAACTTCTATATTATGCATACAGGACCAAGAAAGTAAAGTGCCAGTGTCAAACCAAAAGGATTAAGGTCATCCCAGGGGAGTAAATTGAAGCTGCAGAAAACTATAACCCAGATGGTACCTGCCTTGCCTTTTGTAGTAGGGAGCAGTGCCTGGAATGTCTGCGATGAGAACTCGGGTGGGGTGTGCTCTCTGTGTCGGTGCTTTGAAGGCTGCTCGCTCACAAGGGGGGTTTCTCTCCTCTTTGTACTCTGGCAGGATTTCCGGGACGCTGTGGCACATGCCTCTAGGCAACTTGGAAAGCCAGTGATTGAGGACAGAATCCTGAATCAGATCCTCTACTACCTACCTCAGCTCTACGAACTCAATCGGGACCTCCTGAGGGAACTGGAAGAGCGATTATCTCACTGGTGACTATCAGTAAAGGGATTACACTCCTTTGATGTTGAAATTTATCTGAGGGGCTTATGTGACTTCATGTGATCGTGGTTTGACTCTTGTTTGTGTTTCACGTACCTTCCTAAATATCAGAATTTACTTTGCAAGTATAGGAGATTATTTTTCATTTAGATGTGCTCTTGTGCCATTTAGATGCATCTCAAAAGGTCCAGAAGGCATGCCAATATGTTTTTGTAGCAATCACAGTTTTGATTTGAAATTTTGTTTTGAATTGAAAGTTCTGGTCCCTGCATGAGCATGATAAGTGCACTGATTTCATTAGGGAAAAAGCAGGCTGTTCTGAAGACTGGTTTGCATTTTAGAGGTAGTTTAGATCTACTGATCAGGCCCAGCGCTGATTGACAGTTACCACTGGTGGGTGGAGCTATGCAAAACCTACTGACAAAGGCCCTGCAATGGGTAAAGACTTCAATCACCTTGAGCTAAAGTTCAAACAGTTCAAGACCATTGTTAAAAGACCGTATATTAAGTGGTTGTCATCTAAGGCTAGTGTGTTGACGTGTGCCTAATAAGGCACAGAATAGCAACTGCGATGGGTGCCTCTCTGCCATAAGCTTTTTGTTAAGAGCATAAACTAGCACATCTTACTCTGAAAAAGAGGGATGTTTTGCTGTAGGGTTAAGATGTATGCTATTTTTAGCTCTAATTGCATCTTTTTTGTTGTTGTTTCTAGGCTTGAGCATCAAAGAATTGCTGATATATTTGTTAAAAAGGGCCCCTACCTAAAGATGTATTCAACTTATATCAAAGAATTTGATAAAAATGTTGCATTATTAGATGAACAGTGTAAGAAGAATGCAGGATTTGCATCAGTAGTCAAAGACTTCGAGGTATTGTGTTCTTTTTTAAGATATACCCTGTTTTGTGACGTTTTAGCATTTGCGATCCTACGCTGGACTTAAGAAACTGTCCTTAATTTGTGCTTTGGTGATAAGGTTTTTTCTTGCAGTCTTGGATTAAGACAGGAAGAAGACAAGAGGCCTTTTGAAGGACTCGATGTTTCAGATTCAGATTTTTTGGAATGCAAACTCAAGATAATTAGCATTTTTGAAGCATGAATCTTTTAATTCTGTGTTGTCTTTAGAGGTGTGGACTAATTAAAACTTCAGCAGTGAGCACTCCTGTCTTCTCTGCCTTTTTGCCTAATGGACACTGACAGTGATCACAAAGGAGCATGTTGCTCTTGCTATTGTGTTTCCTTTATTTCTGGGAAGCTTCACCTCTCTTCCTCCTAGGTCAAAGCACGTGTTTTGAATCTACAGAATATGAGTGCTTACTCTTGTCTTTCACGAAAGGGTAATTTTGCATGCAGTCTTCCATATGGAAATGCTGCTCTGTAGTGTGGTGCTTAACACTGTGGCAGTAGCACTTTTCAAAGATAAAACGCTTATCCAGTATAATCAGTAGTTGTTTGTAGGCATGTTTTCTTTTGCTGCAACCTTTGACTGCTGTGGAATTGTTATTTATTTTGGGTGCTTCTTTCAGATGAGCCCCCGCTGTGCTAGTCTGGCCCTCAAGCACTATCTGCTCAAGCCAGTACAGAGGATTCCCCAATACAGGCTCCTGTTGACAGGTACAGTCAAGCTTTTTGCAGGCTTAAGAAGCCAGTCTTTACATGCCCCAGGACACCTGTTTTCAGAGAGTTGTATCCATCTCTAAAGTGTGTTTATCTGACTTCAGATATGTGAGGCTTTTTTAAAACATGTCACAATGTGTGAAGCTCTTTTTAAAACATGGCATGGGTTTAGAGGCTTTTCTTGCTAATATTGATTGTGGTAAGATACACAAGCAGGGTCCTGATGTTTCCAGCACTGTGGTGTGTTCTGATGATAGATTCAAACGTGAAACCTGTGATGGTTTTTGCTTGAATCTGTGGTAACAGAAGCCTGTAATTTCCTCAAAGGGTTGGAATGCTCCTGTTCTGCTTTGGATTTTGCTTTTTTGGTTTTTTTTGGGGGAATGGGGGTTTAACAAATGAAAAAGGCAGTATGGAAAACTGGAGCAAGGAGGAAAGATATCTATGCAACTGTGAACTTCTGTAAGTAGCTTCTCCATTTCTCCCCCACCCAGGTGTTTTGTCTGTAAAATCCATTCTCTTTTAAAGGCAAAACACATGTTTTTAGTGCACACCAGTAAGTGTTTAAGACTTGCTACCAGAGCCAGCTAAGGACCTGATTTGGAGATGGAGGGGGGGGGCTCTGTACCCTGCCCTGGCACTGGCGTGTTTGGGTGGCCTTGAGCAAGTAATCTCCGTGATGCAGTGGGTTTTTTTTGTCTGTAAAGGGAGGGCAGTGACAGAAGCCTCCTTTGTGAAGTATTTTGAGATGTGTTTGTTGTAAGAGGGGGATGGCTCCTGTAAGGATTTGGAAATACTTAAGGCATTGTTTTTGAGAGCCATTGCTTCTTGATGAGCAATTTAAAAATAACCTCTGTTTATGTAGTAACTGCAAAATAAAATGCTCCGTGACCTTTTTTTGTTGGCTCTGTAGCAGCTCATTGGCATTTCCCCAGCATGTACTTAGACTAGTGATGTTGTGGCAGATTCAGACTTAAGTGTTATAGAGCAGTTACCAAGTTAGTAACATTGACTTTTTCATTTTAATCACCTCATTAAACTCAAGATGTTGAAAAAAGGGGAGAATTCCTTTTAAATTGAATACTCTGTAGGGGAAAATCCTACTGATATTTAATTGATGAAATCAACCCATAAAATGGCATTTGGGGACTTGGTTTATTTTAAAAGGATGCTCACTTATGGCGTGGTATAGTTTGTTACACACTTCAAAAATCAGTGGGGCCTTGGGTAAGTTCAAAGGTTTTAATTGAAAAAGAGTTTAGATGAATAGAGAATCAGGATGGAGCAAATGCCATTGTCAATATACACAGCAGAGCGAGAGATGTCAGGGATGGATGGCACTGAAACAAAACTCAGATGTTGAAGGGGAATTCCTCATGATAATTAGGCTGGGCTGGGAGCTAGTCCCAGCTGTGGCTGGCACAGACTGTTTTAGACCTGAAAAAAGCCTCATCCTGTGTTGATGGGGATTATTGTGGGTGTCTCCAGTTTGCAGACCTTACTACACCACTTTAAATACACCTGTAAATGCTGCTGAAAGGAATGGGATTGCCATGCTGGTGGCAAATTTAGAAATGTAATTTTCTCTTGTTCTGTGTGAACAATAAAAGAAATCAGGCCAAGAATTTAATTATGCTAGAGCTGGAGAGTGATGTTTTGGATCTGTTTCGTTTTCAGCCTGTTCAGTCTTTCATGCATGTATGCTGCCCTTGAGTTCTGACTCTTCCATGTCTCTGTGGATGACCCATCTGCTTAGTTACCTTCCTACAGCTCTGTGTAATATTGAGCAATGCCTCTATTTACTTGTGCTATATGAACATCTGGAGGACATGCAAAACACTTGTATCTTTTGTTGCAGAGGGTGAGATGTAGTGATGGAGCAGCTACCTAGGCTGGAGATGGTGGGGGGGGATCTGTGGGGAGGAGGGCAAGAGCAGCGGAATGAAAATAATCCAGGAAACGAAGCTGTCGGGCCTGAGTCAGCAGGGATTTCTTCCTACTTACATGTTCTGTGTCAGTGGGATGGCTTTGTACTGGTAACCTGCTGCTACTCGATCACATCACAAGATTTTTGCAGTCCTTTGAAGTGGAGTTACTTTTGTGCTAACAAAAGCAGGAGCAGGTGGACTCATAAATCAGCCAAGGAGATGCACAGCTCAGCACTGTTTCTGTTTAATTATACAGCTTCTCCAGTCCAATAAGTGGACTTCCACTTCTTCACATACTGGCCCTGAGCACTGTACAGTAAATACTAGATAGCTTATGGGGGAGGTTAATCACAGGCCTCTGATTTCTGAGAGAAATAAGGAGAGGTGATTCTCTTCTCCCAAAAACCTCTAATGTGAGTAGATGACTTGAGACTGTGCAATATGAACAGGCTCTTGATTATCATAGGATAAGCCTCTCTCCTCTTTTTCACAGCATAAGGTTGGCAGAGAGTGTCTTTTATTATCCTTAACTGGCTTAAAGTGAGGGGAGGCTGAGTGGGATGAAAAATTAGCTTTTTTGCACTCTGCACCTTTGCAGGTTGGAAAGAGAGTTGTCAGACTCAAGGCCAATTACATGTTGTGGAACCATTGCTTTGAGTTTAAATTAACTACATTAGACAACCCAAGACAAAAAGTAGTTAATGACGCAGAAGATAATTTTAAGCATAAGAAGTGATAGCCACTGCCCCCAGCAAGTGGGAAGAGAGAACTGGGGGCTGCTGTCAGGTAGAAGTAGGCATACAGAAATTTTCATCACACAAACAGTTCTAGTGTGCTTTTATGTTTATTTTTGTTGTGCTTTGGGGTATCCAGCAGAATTAAGAATTTCTAAACGTATGATTAAGGTCTTTCTAGTCTGACCTATGAAAGCTCATTTCAGAGGGGATTTTTTTTGTTTTGCAAAGGTATTAGACGCCATTTCACCTTAATATCTAACTTCTGTATTTATTTCATCTAGAAATACTTTTGCAAAAAAATTACTGCAACATTTTTTATGTCTGTGAAATCATCTTGCCTGTATAGTTTATGCCAGTACCTCCAGAAAGCTGTTGTAAGCACAGAATTTCTAGTGTGTATTCACAGAAGAGACTAAAAATATCTGTTCTGATGCTTCTCTGAAACTGAGTTCTAGCTGTGAACTGAGGTCCACTTACCAGATAAAGACAGTACTAAGATGAAAATCACCTATTTATCACTTTCAGGATTTTACAGGTTTTTTTATTGGCTGCTGCAGTGTTGTAAGACAAAGGCTGCCTTCTGTTTTAAATACATCATTTAAAATAAATGCAGTTATGTTAAAATATTGATTTTCCCTCTTCTATTCACTGATTATATAATTTAAAATGCTAGGAAATACCCATCCAAAAATGGATTTGAGTGATGGTGCTTTGGAAAACATGTTATAAAGCATGAACATGCTGAGAAATAATTAGTTCCCATCTTGGGTCCCTGGTTTTATGTTTCCACTGCAATTACTTTGGATGTTAAATTCGATGTCTTCATGTACCAGGGACAGTGTCTTAGAATGGCAGCTGTACATTTGCAGATGAGGAAATTCCCCCAACTTACCTCTTGTTCCCAGCCTGTAGAGGTGAGTGTGTGGCTTGGGAGCCTTATTTCCCTACGGGCTGTAGGGACGAGGGACTCGTTTTTTATACTGGGAGATTCCCATTGGAGTCTTTTGTGCTGGCCCCAATGAAGATCAAGTTGCAATTGTAAAGCTTTAATGTGTTGGCTTAATGGTGGAGTCCAAAGAGTGCTCTGCCTCAGCAGCACGGCACAGCTCCAACTTGAGAGACCACCCATCCACTGGAAGGGCAGGAGAGGGCAAGTGGTGGTGTATCTGTGACAGGTTTCTCCAGGTTAAACCAAATTAAACCCAGTGTGAACTCTTCTCAGTTCCTTTGAAAATACCTCCTGTTAAATTTTTTTCCCCTCATAGGAGCCTCTTACCGGAATAACCCAAGGTGAAGGAAGATTAACTTTTTTAAAAAATGGAATATATGGCCACCTAAATGTTGCATTGGAATGGTGGGTAGCTACCACAGCACAAAATTTTGAGGGACATGAAGGATGCAATATTGATGGAGTACAGCAGGAGAAGTTTTGGTGCCAGGTCAGACTTGTCTTAAAAGATCACATGTTAACCAAAGCCTGCTTGCTAATGATCAGGCAGAACTCTGAGGAGAGCAGAAAGCTGTGAGTGTTCCCATGGCCCAGCCAATCATGCTTCCCAGAGCTCCCTCCCTGCCTCCCAGCCGCTTCCTCTTCCTGCACCCCAACCTGCTCTTCATGCTTCTCCCTTGGATCCTCCCTTAGGTCTCAGCCAAACAATAAAATATCAGTGCCAAATGTTTCTCTTCCTGTAGTTCTGTTTTTCTCAAAGTTTTCTTTAACTGTGACAAGTTGCACTCACAAGTCTCACTTTTCGTAGCAATTGTACTACAGAAACATGTTTCATAATTCCCTTTTAATTTTGTGCATAAGGAAAAGATTACAATACACTGAATGGTCTCTGAGGGGCATGCATGAAGCAAGACATCTTATGAAGGCAGGAACAATTGGCTCCTGATCCTTTTTGAATGAAAGAATGAATTTGGGTAGGGCAAGCATATGGGAGTTGAATTATTTCACTCCTACATGAAGCTTGTACAACTGAGAAGCTAAAATTGAATGCTGGCTGCATTACATATAATTAGTTTTCATTAGATCTGCCAGAATATTAATACTTCATTTCAAATGTAATTGTAAATCAGTATTTGTTGCTTTTATCAATCTAATGTATATCTCTTGGAATGTTTCTGGTTTGGTTTCTTTTCATTTTAAGGAGTTCAAAGCTTATAGAGAGTAGATGGTTGACATTTTACAGAGGATATATATTAATCTCTGACAGGGTATTGCACTCTTTGATGAACTAGACACTCAACCAGGGAATAGAAACTCGAGGGGGATGTTTTCTTGTATATTCATACATTTGGAGTTAATTTTGGCGAATTAAAATAGATTATAAAACTACAAAGACTTTAATGGATCAAGGGTGCCATCTTATGGTTGAACTACATGTGTCATTGTAAACAGAAAATGCCTATTTGACCATTGAGGGAAGTATATTGTATTTATTAACCTGTAATGGACTACATTTTTTATTAGCTCCTATAGATTAGTTTAGGTGTTCAGACAAATATTTATAATCTTTGAAAGTTTTTCTGTCATCTTAAATGTAAATGATTGCAAGTATGTACTAATGTATACAATATATATCACTTTTCACTGGAGAAGACCACTGTTTCAGTAACCTATCTCTCTGCTGATATGCTTTCATTATGGAAATGCTAGTTTTCACTTTGTTATTACCTTGACAGATTTAAAAGATGAAGTAGTAGATCTTTGCCAATTAAGTAGATCTGGACAGCAGATTTCCAGGAAAAAAGATGGGGTTTACTACTTTCTCGTGTTGTTTATTTATTTAACAAAACTATCTCTGTATTATCTTTTTCTTTATACAGATTATTTAAAGAATCTTTTAGAAGAATCGGCAGACTATAGGGATACTCAAGGTAAATGTCTCTTGAACGAAATAACAGCTTACGTACCAATGTTTCCAGATATTAAATGCAAAATGCAAAGTCAGTAATAGAAATGTTTTTTATTTAGTTCTAAGTTTCTCAGCAGAGATACTAAAAGATTGCAAGCTTGTGTTTCAAAAAAGTTTGGAGCTGGCAGTCATATCAGCTCACACTTGACTTGAAACCAAGAGATAAGAGTGAAGTTCCACAGACAGTTTAAACATATTTTAAGCCCTGCCATGGAAAGAGACAGTCCCTTGCACCTGTAGACCTTTAATAGGCAGCCTGCTCTCTCCAGCTATGAGCCTTTCTGTCCTCCTCCTCTCTCTCTGTCTCATGTGGCACAAGGGAGCAAGATCAAGGAGCTGCCACGGGTAATATTTAACCTGAGAAGTTCTCCAGTTTGAACTCCAGTTTGTCAGAAGCTGCACAAACACATGTTACTTACACAGGTTTGCCTGCATGTGGGGAGAGAGGAGATCAGAGGAAATGAGAAGTAGTTGGTGTTGAAGAGGACAGGACCATGCATTTCATAGTAGGGATTAAGGTGGTTTAACTCGAGTACATCAAGGCAATGCACATTAAAGCTGTCTCCTTCTTCAGAGTCTGCCTCAGCAGTGAAAAAAATGCTCCCAGGTGACGTTTCCATTTCATTTGCATGAGATCCTGTCACATATGTGCCAGTCCACTACCTTTAGAAGGGTTGTGCAGATGTAGTTGATTAACTTCAATAAATTAATACCTTCTATGTACCTGAGCCAAGTTTACTTTGTCTGCTGGTACAATAGTGTGAAATATATGAGTAAATACATTTCTTAGGACATTTAGACATATTTGAGTATGTTGAAGATACAAGTCAAAAATATTTTAACTCATGGCTTTTCAAGAGATGGAAAAGTTCATCTTGCACTTCTTATGGCTGTGAACAAAATAATAGTTACACTGCATACTAAATAGTTGATCACTTGAAAAGAGAACAACCTACATATATACTTCACTTTTTTGTGGTTTCTTCAGCTTCTCTGTTTTTTGTAGCTATATCTTTCACAGTGCTTTTCTCTTCATTCTTATATCAAAGATGGAAGCTGAAGCTAAGTTATAACAACAACTAAGTCTTAATTTGACATTTGACATATTTGGTAGTCCATCTTAGAACTTGTGTAAGAAAAGAAAATCTAATCTTTCATCACCAAGCTCTTTCTTGTAATAATTAAGCTGAACTTACTTCTAACTTTGCTTAGTTGTTTAATTCCTCTATAGGGCCTGGGAGTGAAGGGAAGGACTGGAGAGGGAGACTAGGTTTGGTTGTGATTAGTAGTCTTGGAAAAAAAACCCAAATAGCACAATTCTTCTTGCTGACCTTCATTTGAATACATTACTTCAGCTGAGTGGTATAAGTGGAATGCTCTTCCCTGCCAAAAGCACTTTGTTTATGGACTTTGACCCTATAGATTATTTTATGTTGTTGTTCAGATTCATTTAGTCTTGGCTGTAAACAGTCCTGAGATCCTGGAACTTTCCTTTCAATAGCCAGCAAATTTTATAATTTTCTCTAAAATTCTTCAATCTTTCTTGAAGTTAACTAATAAAATTTTAAGGTTTTAATATATGTAGTAACTGAGAGATGAACAAAGGATTCTGTAGGAATCAGGTACTCACTCCTATCTCTATGAATTTAGCTATATTTCCCTTCATCTTCTTTCACGTGGGTGGGAACTGAGGAAGGTTTTGCCTGAAGCAGCTCCAACATTTCCATAGAAAGAGACCACCAGCTACATTTCAGCAGCCTTGCTTGATACCATGACATCTATATCTAAAGCTAAATTTTGATCAAATGCTTGATATGTGATATGTATTTTAGCCGTTTGACGCTGTGCTTGCATCACCTTGGTTCGTGACAATCTTTTACAACAATTCTCCTTCGATTGGCTTAGGAGGAGCTTTTTGTTCATGTCTGTTTAGTTTCTTGTATGGCTTCATGACCTTCTGAACCGTTCAGTTCAGAAAGCTCTGTCTTTTAACATACTTCCTTTCCAAATATGAGTCAACAATAAGGGAAGTATATGCATTCTGCAGTATTATAATACTCTAATTATTATCTAGGAAAACCCCCCAAGGCCGTGGTTTTACCTGGTTTGATAGGCTTCTCTGTGGACTTTTAACCAAATCTATTCCTTTCTTTGAAGTGCTTGACTGTAACTGAGTTACTCAGAAGGTGCTATATGCTTTAGAGATTACATTTAATCCAAACAGTTTTTCTAGCTTTCTGTTAAGTGTCTTTTTTCCACTTAAGTAAATTGCAGGTTTTTGGATAAGATCCTTGTATGGGATGGATCCTTGGACTGAACACTCACTGTGTTCACATAATCATTTTATATAACTGTTTTTTGTACTTACACCTTAAGATATCTTACAGTTGAGTTGCTGGTTATTAAATATCAGTACTTAATAAAATCACTCATATTTGGTAACTTTTTCTTCAGAGATTTCTTTTTCTTTTGGTATTACAAGTTCGAAATTTAGAAATTTGAACTTTACTGTTATTTTGAAGTGCAGCAAAACTAAAGGCAGAGGACAGAAATGGCAAAGATTTATATAATTTTTCTAGGTAGTCTTCCATGAATGGCAGTGATGGCATTTGTGTAAAATGACAAAAACTTAGTCCCTACAGAGCCTCTGTTTAAATGTTGTTTACTTTTCTGCTGTAAGTAAAGTAAGTAATTTGTTGTGTGAGAAACTGGAATGTAGCTTTGCCTGAGGACTGTTTTGAGTAGCTGTAAGAAATAATTGACGCTGTTGGTTGAACCAATGGCTTGCTAGGGCATACTTATTTAACCATGATCCAAAGATTCTGGGAATTTTGGGAAGTGCTCCTGAATGCAGTGACTGTACAATAAGATCCTTCAATCTTGGAATGATGTGGAAATGCAGTATGGTATCTGTGCTTTACATTATAGCAATTCTAACTGGTCTCTATAACCAAAACATCATTCCTTCATCTTTCAGATGCTTTAGCTGTTGTCATAGAAGTTGCAAACCATGCCAATGACATCATGAAGCAGGGAGTAAGTATTTTGCCTTATGAAGCTGGTTGATTAAAGCTTTCTCTCTTTCTCTCTCTATCTCTTTCCCTCTTTCTTTTTTGTTCTTAGAAAAAATCATGAATGCTAGGGCAAATACTTACCTTCTGCTTTTTTCCCCTCATAGGATAACTTTCAGAAACTCATGCAGATCCAGTACAGTTTAAATGGACACCATGAGATTGTACAGCCAGGAAGGGTAAGTGCCCCCCATGGCATTCAGCAGATTGCAGTGAAAGTGAAGATGCTATGCAAGCAAAGACTGATGCTGGAATATACCAAGAAGAAAATTAGTCCATTGCTTCATTATTAGATTCTAACAGTCAAATGAATACTGCCACTCAGTGTGGGGTGTTTTTTAGATGTTTATCTGACAGAAACTTAGAATTTTTAGAATATAATTCCTTGCCAGATCTTGCAGGCAGGTTTTTGTCCTCAAGCTTAACCCTGCATTTCTCATGGTTTCATGTGCAGCATGGAAAACTAATGCAGTCATCCACACTCACTTTTAGAGAAACCTAAGGATAGGTTAGAAAGGGAGCCCTGAATCCCAAAACTTGTGCAGCACTTCTAGTGTAGNTGATGATGATGATGATGATGTCAGCTCATTTGCGTGGCTTGTGCCCTAAAAAGCTACATTTTGCATTTCTTGTTTTAATTTACTAGGTCTTTTTGAAAGAGGGCACACTGATGAAGCTATCACGGAAGGTCATGCAGCCAAGAATGTTTTTTCTGGTAAGATGCTATGTATGTTGCTATGTGCCTTATCCTAGTGGAATTTTTAGTGTTTAAAACATTACACTGCAAACATTACTAGTAACTGCAGGTAATAGAAAAAAATACTAATTGTTGCAGTTCTATTCAGTTAGTTCTAATGTAGAGATATTATCTGTGGCATATGCACTAATTTTAATGGAAAACCATTTCTCACTAAAGTGTACTATTTTGAACCATGCTCATTTAAAATCTGAGAGCTGTCATGAGAAGACATTATCTATGGTTCTGTGGAAGGTAGCACAGTTACTCCATCCCTCTTAGCTGTACCAGATCTCAAAAGGTAGAACTCTTTTCACTACTACTGCACCCTTCCCTCCCTCCTTTCCTCCCTCCTGTCTCCCTCCTCCTCTCTCCTTCCCCTGGCTCGCCCTCCTCTCTCCTTTCCTTTGCAGGAGCCCACGTGCATCCTGAGCAGAGCACTGGGTGGAAGTTAAGTACTTGGTTCTCTTCCTGTCTCTGCTACTGCTTTGTTCTGAAACTTCTGTGCATCTCTGAAGTTTCTGTTTCCACTTGAACCTTTTGTTTATCTTTTCTATTTAGACAGTAAAGCAGCTGTTATCCTGTAATTTATAGTATTATTGGTCCACAATCCTGGCTGAATTCTGTCTTGTAGTTACCCTAATATGAAGAAATAATTCCCTAGGCAGTCCTGGAGTATGTATTATACCAGTTATGGAAATACACTCAAAAATGTGGTGCTATCTCAAGCTTCACAAACCAGATACTGCTAATTTCAGTGTCTCTATCTTGAATTTTCTCTCTTTTGTTTTATGAGTCAAGGAGTTTGTTTTGTTTGGGGTTTTTCTTAGATAGAAATGGTACAGGCCAGCATTCATACCATTAGACACAGCGATTTTTCTGTTTATCATGTCGTGAAGATTAGTAGTCATTTGAAACATTTGGTTATTTTGCAAAGAATCGCATAGCAAGAACTTATGAGACACTTCTGGTTTTGGTATTTGTTTATGTGTAGTAAATGAAGTTTGGATCCATGTGTTGAACAGCACAGAAAATAAAAAAATCTTAGTTACTGTTCAGTAAGTGCACTGAACGAATCCAAGTCGGATAGAACAAGAAATGTACAGTAGATGCACTTTAAACTGGTAAAATTTACAAGATATGGTTAAGTTTGTCCTTAAAAATTGCTAATCCATTCTGCTATCTCCTAGTTTCTGGATTGCTTTGATTTGTTTGAATGGTTAATTCTAATACCCTTTTAAAGTAGTTTACTATATGATATACCTGTGTACACAAGAAACATTTTTGTCTCTTTTGGCAGCCTGTTTTTTGACATCCGTGCACTGTTTACTCATGTGCCAAATGTATATTTACAAAAGAAGGATATAAATAGATACCTATTGTTATCTAAATTTATACATGAAAATGTTTCTTGGATTCTAAGTGGGATAATAGGAATTAGAGGATACCCTTTTGGACAATTATCTCAGTGCTGTAGGAGTTCTGTACTTCCAGTAAAATGCATCTGAAATTATCTGTCTTTTAACAAACCTTAGTCATTAAAAAGCATTCTGTATTACAGTTCAATGATGCCCTGTTGTATACTACTCCAGTTCAGTCAGGGATGTACAAACTCAACAACATGCTGTCATTGGCTGGAATGAAGGTGAGTCACTTGTTAAAGTGAGCCTTTCTCCAAATCTACCTAAACTGAGGCCTTCAAATTTTGAAAATTCAACTGTGTTTATTGTTGGCAAGAGATATTAAATATGCTTATGTTCCAGAGCAATCCTACAGACTTAATGTTTTTTGCATAATGTGGCCTGTGGGATTGCTATCTAGGTTTCCCTAAATATTCTGTTGCCACAGGATCATCTTGGCTGCATTTCACCCATTCCTACTCTGGAATAGTCTGCCTACTTATTTTTTTGTGTTGTACTTTGTTTAGACTGCCTCGCTTTTGCCTTTTAACTGCTTTTTATTGCTGACACTTAGAGATTAGGCATATTTGCCTGATGAGATCCTGGTGGATCAGTTCTCTGTGGCTTACAGAGATTTGCTAACAGTGAGGGAAGATACGGCTTTTCTTCCTGAGCCCTTGTGGAAAGCATCAAAGTTAAGCCTCGAGCCCCGCTGGGCGATGGTAAGGGACGTGCGCGCCATATAACGACTCAGGCTCTGACACAACAGTTAATGGGAACAACAAATCATTGCCTTGGGAATCACTGTCTCCAGTCCTGTCAGAAAAAATCACCTAGTCCAGTTGCAGTGCAGATCTGGCACTCAGGTCCAAAGTTTTGCAAGCAGAGCTACAAAATCTCTTTTGCCAGCAGATGTCTTGAGGTGGCTCAGACCCGCTCTTGACTTTTAAGCCCCCATATGTTTGAAATTGGGTAGCTCAGAAGGATCAACAGGGTCATGCAGCCCTTGCCCACTCTGAGGTACACCAGTGGGCTACATCTCATCCTGCAGCAGTAGCAGTGCCTTTTTTTGTCCAGTTGCAGGAGCTGCTCAGGGGGCAACATGACTGGGCCTGTGGGAAAGGTGTCTGAAGCTCTTGAGCTTCATTCCCCTGTGCATCTCCAGTGTCTGTATGAGGGCCAGTGAAATTAAAGGATGGGCTGCATGTAATCTTAGTGTAGCTGGGCCCTCTGGACTGGTATATGATTTCCTGTTTCTGAGTATTTTCTCTCCAGTGTTCCCCTTCTGCAATAAAAATGTAAGAGATTTTACAGGAATTAAATTAAAATTAAAGCAGTGACAAAAATTTCAGTCTGAATGTGAAGTTCTCTCTTGGCTGAAGGTTAAGAGGCCAACCCAGGAAGCGTATCAGAATGAACTGAACATTGAAAGTGTAGAGAGATCCTTCATTCTTTCAGCAAGGTAAGTCTTTCAAATAAACAGTGATTTTAAAACTATGTGTTTTCAAACAGGCCACACAAGCTTTTTAGAGCTTGTTTTGCGCTTAATGTAATGAAAAACTACTCTTGCTTAGAGTGATTACAGAACAGAGGGAACCAGTAAATTAGAGTGAATAAAACCATTGTTTGGTTCCTCTTTTTCACCTTAGCTACACCTTCAGAAACTTCAATTAGATTGAAATACTACCCTTGCACTGCCTTTCCTTGAGACAGTTTCAATTTACTTCATTTTAGGCTTTGCTTTTCAGTATTTTTTTGTTCTTCTAAAATTAGTGATGTGCTGTATGTTACCGAATTCTCTACGTAACAGCAAAAGGGTATATGGTCACTAAGCCCAGGCAGCTCTGGTCACCTTCACTGAGATGCCTTTAGCAAAGGCCTGTTCTTGTGGACTGTTGTTTTTACGGTGCTTGACTTGACGTTTTATGTCTTCTGACATTTGTGACAGTGCTGATACCGATGAAGAAAGACATGTTTTCTCTTTTATTTAGCAAAGCTGAGCAAGAGCAGGTTGCTGCTTTTTGTGTGACCTTGGAAATACTGACATGAGAATGCACAAAGATAGCAGTATCTGTAGCTGAGGGGTAGACCAAGGTTAACATTGTCAAAGAAGTCAAAGAAAGTAACTCAATTGTCAGAGCAGTAGTTATTTATAACAACACACTTGAAATGGGTAATTCTGTATTTTTTCAACAAATTTTATATGTTTCTTACAGGTCTTCTGCACACTGGGGAAAAAAATGCATTTCACAGTTTAGGGTATTGTTCTGCTCCAGTGTGATATGAACAGCTCTGTGCTGCTTAGGTGCCTTGGTGACTGGATGTCACACAGACACATGAAGGCGTTCAGGGGATGGCAGCAGGCAATGAGGATTTGTCTTTGCTTGACTTGAAACAGTGTTTCACTTTTAATTCAGTTGTTTTAAAGAATTGTAAAAGAATAATTGGAATTTCTGAAAATGTAATCATCTTAACATACAAGCTACCTATTTTCCACAGTATAGACTAGTCTTTTTGGTGAACTGATTAAGTGACAGATTAAAAGCAACTCCTGGGAAAGATGTGCTGGTCAATAGGGGAAAACTCCTATATATAACATGCTCATCAAATTTGGCATAGTTTGTGACATACTTTTTTCTTAACCTTGAAATTGCTGGAATTAACCTCATATTACCAACTGAGGCTGGTACAATTTGCTTTTTTTGTTTTAGTGTTGTTGATGTTGCATCTTTGGAGAGCATTCAGCTCTGTTATTTTTATACTTGCTGGGAGCCATGCATGTGTAGGAGCCCTAAGTTACATAGCAAGGAGAGAGAGAGAGAGAGGTTGCATTTGTGTAGCATGAAGGAGGTGCTGGAGGCTCCAGATGTAAATGACAGTTTTCAGATCATTTTCTGTCTGTCACCAAAACTGGGCCTGTTGTGGTGTAGGAGGGAAGCAGTTGAAAAACACTACCAGCAACAGGTGCTTGCATATATTTTTGCTAATCAACTGTGTTGTTCCTATTGATAAATATTCTAAATGGGAAGAGGATTTTGTATCTTGTCAGCCTAGGCTACATCTTCCTTTGAATGATGCCTCATTCTAACAGCTTGTCAGGTCCTATATGGTAAAAAAAAAACCCTTAATTTCAAAACTGTTCAAATTAGTCTTAAAGACACTGGAGACAAATTTCACTTCCTTGGTTTTTTTTGGTTTTTTGGTTGTTTTTTTTTTTAATAATAAGCATTTTGTGGAATGTACACCAAAGAAGAGATTCTGAAATGATCCTGGGAGCAGAGACAGGGAAGTGAAAAATTAAGCTGGTGAAAAATTGCTAGTAATAAAAAGCAGGCCAGTTAATAACAGAAATATAGATTTATTAATGCCTAGACAAGAGTCTTTGTCACTTCAGGTTTATTTTTACAGATTGCATTAGTATTCTACTTTATCTATTCTGGGTTGAGGTTTCAGTTTTCCTGGGGTATCTATAGGAATGTGAATTGTTTTTCATAGTACAATGCAGTATTGTACTAGAAATCTCTTCTTCAGAAAAACGGGTTAGTGCATCTGCCTGATACAGCACTATAGAGAAGTAAAGCTTTGGTCTTGGCAAGAACAGTCATGCCAGCCTGATGTGCTCTGGCCCCTCCAAAAGGCTAATGAAGAACTACTGCAGGCAGACAGAGCTGCATCTCTTCCTGTCCTGCCTCAGGATGGTCAGGCAAGACTGGCTCAGCTGGGAGAGGTGCCCTAAGGCTCTGATCCTGGAAACAAGAGGGACACGCTTCCCTAGTGCCCTCCTGGGGCCATGGAGCTGTTCAGCTGCAGTGAGCAGCTGGATGTGTGCCCCCAGCACATGCATCTGCCAGGAGCAGCCATTGCTGGGGTTCTCTGTAATACATCTGAGGCTTTCTGCTGTGATGCTAAGTCTTAAATAAATAGATAAAAATAATAATGTTTTAGAAACCCAATAAAATCTTGCAATTTCAGTAAACAAAATCACTTTTGGAAGGATGCAATAAACACTGGACCTGCAGCAGGGGAAGCGGTTGGGCTGGGCAGCGGTGGGGGAGGGCTGGAGTGACAGCAGAAGAAACTGCTGATTTTGCTGCAGCAAAACATTACATCAATTCCATTGCCAGTGGCACCACCTTTGCTCTTACATTCTGAAGGATTGTAAAAAATCCTAAAGGCTACCACTAGCAAACCTACCAAGCACAAGGTTCCTGGTGACATATCACGGTATGAGCCTGTAGTTCATTGTGCCGCATATGGAGCAGTCCCCACATGACGGGGCTGGTGGTGATGCGTAATCCCCAAAACCTGTGCCAACTTTCAGTTTAATTAACTACTACAGTTACAGGAATCTAATTAAATGTAACTAGATTTTGAAAAAGCCAAAGGAGTTGATTAGAGTTATGAATATTAGGTAGTTAATGCAGACCACTCATTCTTTCTGGATGAGGAAGCAAAGGTAAATAGACTGAACAAAATGTTCCACTCAGAATGTGAGATGTTGGGACAGACATTAATGCATTGCTTTGCCCTTGCATGTATCTTATTTCCTCTCTTTTTGTTCTGATTTTGTTGCTGTGTGTACTATTTTTTTTTTTTGCTTGTGCTTCACAGGCTTCCTGTATGTTTACTTTAGCAGATTTGTCCTCTCTGATTATGTGTAATACCCAGTTTCATCCCATTCAAACCCCCCATTCATAATATTTTCCTTAAAGGTCCAAAGATGATAAAAGCTTCCAAATTTACCTACAAAACCATTAAATAATAATTGACATTAGACACCTCATTTGTGTAAGTCATTGCTTACCTCTTCCCTAATTTTCCTTTCTATATATTGGTATTCAATTCCTTGGTTTAAACAAATTAATTTATTTGATATGAATTAAAAAGTGGGGAATAGAAAAAAATGTTGGGAGTGGATTCTTGTTTAAGTTTTAGAAGCCCTTTTTAAGTTGGCATGGCATCTTAAACAGTCTGTCTGTTCCTCTGCTGCAAAACTGCTTCATCCTTCCTCAGAGCCTTCTCTGTGTTGCTGGCACAAGCAGTTGTTCAGCTGTGTGATGAATCTAGTTGATAAATTGATGCAGAGGAAGGGCAGGTTGATGGCTTGTTTTCATATGGATTTGTTTCCCAATCCAGCCCTCTGCATAACTGTGTGTGTTCTGCTACAAGAGTGAAAATAAGATCTAGTGGCTGAGAGAAAGGATAGTAGGCTGCCCTTTGCAGCAGGAACAGCACAGATTTATGAAAATGGTGTTATGCCCGTGGACAGAGGAGGTGCTTTGGCACTGCACATCATCCAGTATAGCTGCAGGGTCCTGCTGTGCCAGGTACCCCTTGTGCCCTGCCACTTCAGCTTAATGCTTTCCTTGCACTTGATTAGTGATCTACCAGCTGTGGGATAAAGAGATAGACTAAGCTGACCTGTCTGTCTCTTTGTAGCTCATCCAATGGAAACATTTCCAGAAAAATTATTATTTGGAAGTAGCATGACCTGGTAGGAGCAAATAGTTAGGAGCACAAGGTAGGAGAAGAGTCAGTGTGTTTTTATCTGACAGATGCTTGGAATTGCACAGGGTTGGGTATAACAGACTGCACTCTGAGACAGGAGGAAGTGGGGAGAAAAAAGTCTTGTTGAAATTTCAGGTTGCCTTCAAGATGGAAGGCCCATGCCTTTTTTCTGGGAGCATCATTTAAACATTTTAATTATTATTCAGGCTGTTCAAGGGTCTGAGGATGAAGCAATGACAGACATGCCTTGAAAGAATCACAGGGAATTTGGAAGGAGGAAAGGGAAGGAGGGAATCCACATGACAACAACAGACAAAGAAATCTTTCTTAGTGTTAGTCAACATAAATAACTAACACCATGCCAAAGGTTAAAAAATAATGCCAGTTGCAGTAGGAGTTGTAGATGTTTTATAAACTGAAATTGCAAGAGAGTTACTCCAATGCGCAATAAAGCTAGTGGAATTCTAATCAACACTTGCTTCTTAGAACGTTAATAATAATAAATTGCTTTTGTGGGTTTTTACTCCAACAGTTCTGCTACAGAAAGAGATGAGTGGTTAGAAGCTATCTCCAAGTCGATTGAAGAATATACAAAAAAGAGAATCACATTTAATCCGAGCAAAAGTCTTGAGGAGGTATATCCCACCATTATTATTGGTTTGTTCCCTTTTTGATATAAAGTTTCCTGACAGGTGCTTATAGAAACAAGAGGTATTCCATGACGAATAATAAAGCAGGATGATAAATAACTGAACAGATGGTAGAACAGAATATTTCATAGTGTTATCTACTTCATAAATTTTAAATTATTTTCTTCAAATAAACCCAAATCAGCTTTCACAGTTCTCTCTGTAGCCTTGTGCACAGAAAGATGAAATGAAAAGGTTTTAAAATAAAGCAGCTATTGATCCAAGTAAACTGGTAAAGCTTGCAAGTCATTAAACGCATCTCTGTTGTCAGGTTTGCATTATAATGGTCACTGATGAAATAGTAGATAACATTTAAGACCGTGACAATTTATCAGAGAAGGCTTTCCAACACTATTAGCATTACCCTATAATCACTGATGAGTATTGGTTTTATTTCTCCTCACTGAATGTAACGATATTGTGCCTGCGTTCTCTCAGGCAGATCCAGAGAAAGAAGAAGAAGACAGTCCTCTGGGATCAAAGGCTCCCATCTGGATCCCTGACACGAGAGCCACGATGTGCATGATCTGTACCAGTGAATTCACACTGACATGGAGAAGGCACCACTGCAGGGCGTGCGGGAAGGTTGGGTCGTTTTGTGGCTACCTTTTCAGTCCATCATTCAGGTTCCTTGTGTGACATTCAGGTGGAGCCGTGTCACCCCAACTACTCTTCTGAGCAGCCCTGTACTATGACACAATTTTGTGGTTAGAACCAACGTGTTCTAACAGGGTTGGTGGTTTGGGGGCTGGGGTTTGGGTTTTTTGGACAGGTGTTATGACAGACCTTCAACCTTCAACATGCTACATGTTAGTTATTTTGCATCCTGGAGTGCTATTTATGGTTATTTTGCAATTACATAATACCCACAAACGTTAGCTGAAATGAAGAAGTATCTTCCTCACTAATTTTCATAAGATAAATAATGATTTTTGATTTTAAGTTAGTACCAGCCTTCTTTTATATTTTACACTTATGAAAGCTATATCTAATAAACTTTATCTTTCTTGTTTTAATCAAGTGAGAATACAAAATTAGAATGTTGATACATCTGGCTTTTCAGCTATATCAAAAAATTTATGATTGAAATAAAGTTCAGTAACACAGTAGGCTTGTTCTGTTTCTAATGGATCATTAACATGGGCTTATTGATTCCAAATTTACTGATTTTTTTTTAATACTTAAATTTTTATCATTTAGAGGAGGAAAGGAAAGTACGTGTAGCATAAAGAGATGGGAAAAAGCCAAGATCTTAATACGTTTGCACTGTAAAATAGTGCCTATTTCAGGTTTTTTATGGGCTTAAAAGTGCTGAAGTGATTGTCTTTGGATATTTGGTGATTTACAGGTGATTTACAGCTACAATTATGCTTTTATCTGTTTCTGTCTGTTTCCAGATTGTTTGTCAAGCTTGTTCATCAAACAAACATGGCTTAGACTATATGAAAAACCAGCCAGCTAGAGTATGTGATCATTGCTTCAGGGAGCTACAAAAGCAAGGTAAAGAAAACCTTCACAAACTGCCTTACTTTTGTGGCGTTGATAACATGGTCACGCCCATGGCCGGGTTCAAGTGCTTAATTCTGCTTGTGCCTGAAAAACAATAGGCACCTGAGATTCTAAGCCAAATAAGCTTCTATGGAGCAAGGTAGGAAATGAATTTGCAACACATTCGCTCTTCCTTCCAGAAACAAGTGTGCCTTTACCCTGTAGTAATGATGTGTAGCTTATGCTGCTTTCCTTTTGAGATAACAAGTGTCACACTGCTTTTCATTAATCACAGGGTACAAGTGTACATTAGAGTCCTTGCAGTTTATCCTGACCTCACAGGGAGTTCATGTGTACTTTTACACTCTGTAACTTGTGTATCTCTAAATTTGATTTTTGCCGGCTAAGCTGCTGAGATGGTTAAAGTTCTGGGGCTCTGTAGAGACAGGCCTTAATCTTTCTGAAGCTGAGTCTCTTCAGGTCTATAAACTGGCCTCAAAGCCACTCTCAAGCCTCAGCTCATATGGAATTCAAGGTTTTGGCATATCTCTACCTCAGTTCTGAAAGCAAACTCCTAACCTTGCCTACTGAACACTGGCAATATAGAATTCAACATAAAACACCACAGCTAGAGCAGTTTTCATTGAAACACTTTGAGAGAATGTGGTGCCTAGTGGCAATCAATGGCTGGATAGCCTAATGGTAATAACATTTGTTTAGAGAGGAGGTCCAGGGTCAGTGTCCTCATCCTGAGAAAATTCTAGTACATCTTTTTGAAGAAACTGTATATAACTCTGCAGAAACAAGTGTAAAATCAATGAAAGCACCTCCCAGTGAGTTGGGAATCCAGCCTCATCTCAGAAGACTTGCTCTGAGTTAAGTCAAAATACTGAAGTATAAGGTACATGAATGAGCTGTAAACAGACTGAAAAGCTTTCTGCCCTTCCCTCGGCAGAGGCTCCGTGTGACACGAGCTCTCTAGGGTGTCCGGAAATCTGTGGTGAAATCATAAAGCTACGGATCCCAGTACGCCGGGGGTGACATTTCTCATGGGGGTGCGGAACGCAGCACGGATAACCCTGCAAATGACAGTGGGAGCCGGCAGTGATGGGAAGGCCATTGTCTGAACCACCTGCAGGTGTCTGTGCTGGGCACTAGAGGCTGCTGTGCTGCAGGCAATTGCAGCTGCCTGAAGCGGGGAAAGGGCTGGGGAGCAGGTGCAGTACAGCTGGCAATCTCCTTGCTCTCCTGCTTTTCTCATTAGTTCAGATCCTCACCGAGTTCAGGGCCAACGCTAGAAGCAGACTTTATGAAACCACTCATTCCAAGTGTGGCTGTAAAAGAGGTGGTGGGTGTTCCTAGAAAAAGGGGTTTTGAAGAGGGGAAGTGTTGCAGAAGTCTTCCAAGAGAGATGAAATTACTGCCTGGCAGTGGAGAAGGACAGCACATGCTGGGAGATGGGAACATCCAGAAGTGTGTGTGTGCTGGAAGAGGAGCATCCCTGTTGAATAAGGTTGAAAAGTTAAAAGATGTAGAGAATTGAAAGATAAAGTACAGACAACATAGAGGACAGCTGTAAAATATTTCTGTGATTTTTCGCAGTTCAACACCCAGAAAACAGACTTTGAAAACAAACAAGGCAAATTTGTTTAGTTTTAAACTTCCTGTAGTTTTTTTAGTATGATTGTGATTTGGGGGATTCTAACTCATGATGTTGATGGCAACACTGAGAAGCTAATTCAGTGCTGAATTTAATGTGATTAGGTGTTATATTGTAACCCTGTAATCTGAATAAAAAGGCCAGCTGTTTTTAAGAAGAAGAGTCCAAGAATGAATTGCCTTGTTTAGTCACTGTGACATGAAATCAATCTATTCATCCTGTGCATTTTAGATAACCAGTGCACTCCTAAGAGTGGATCCCCAGTCAACCATAAATCTCCATCAAGTGCCTTGTCTACAGTATTACAAAGTATTCCCTCTGGAAGAAAGCAGAAAAAAATTCCTGCAGCCCTCAAAGAAGTAAGTGTTTTATTGGTCAAAATGGTGCCTTGTTGATATTATATCACCAATATTAAGAGTACAAAGAAAAATCCTTATTTTAACCATCTTACCTAGAATCAAAACTCAAAATGTTTGGGCCTTAGTTTTAAATAGGCAGGGACATGAACTATGAAGCACTGTGTAAACTGCATAAACACCTGTGAGACTGATTCAGAGCTATAGTTAAAATTGTAATTTCTTTCTTGCTTTCCTGTGTTTCCCTGAATTGTGATTTATCACTGCATCAACAGTCAATGACAAGATTCCTACACCAACTCAGCTCTTGATTTATGATTAGGAAAGGTAGAGTGAGACCCTACTTACTGTATATCTTAGGAATGGGAGGAAGGGATTTTTCAGCAGGTTTGCTGATGTCACCAGGCTATATGTTGCAGTCCACACACCGGAGGGAAGGGATGCCATCCAGAGGGACCTGGATACATAACAGATGGGTCTATGTGAAATTCAGTGAATTCTCATGAAATTCAACAAGGCCAAGCATGAGGTCCTGCATGTTTGTCAGGGAAATCCCAGGCACAAATACAGGCTGAGTGGAGAATGGATTGATGCCAGCCCTGGGGAGAAGGAGCTGGGGCTGTTTTTGGATGAAAAGATCAACATAAATCAGCAATGTGCACTTGCAGCCCAGAAAACCAGCTGTGTCCTAGGCTGCATCCAAAGCAGCATGGCCAGCTGCTCACCTCCCAGGGTGAGGGAGAGAATTCTGCCCCTCTGCTCTGCTCTGGTGAGACCCCACCTGCAGTACAACTCTGGGCTCCCCAGCATAATAAGGACATGGACCTGGTGGAATGAGTCCAGAAGAGAGCTACTAAGCTGAGGGAGGGCTGGAGCACCTCTCCTAATAGAACAGGCTGAGAGACTTGGCATTGTTCAGTCTGGAGAAGAGAAGGCTCTAGGGAGATTTTGGAGCAGCCTTCCAGTACCAGAAGAGGGGCCTACAAGAAAGCTGGAGAAGGACTTTTTACAAGGGCATGTAGTGATAGGACAAGGGAGACACTTCATAAGTTCAAGGAGGCTAGGTTTAGCTTAGATACCTGGAAGAAATTCTTTACTGTAAGGGTGGTGAGGAACTGGAACAGGTTACCCAAAGAGGTTGTGGACTCTCCATCCCTGCAAGTGTTCAAGACCAGACTAGATGGGGCTTTCAGCCATCTAGGCTCTAAAGGAAGGTGTCCCTGCCCATGACAGGGGAGTTGGAA
This sequence comes from Phainopepla nitens, assembly GCA_013400175.1. NCBI lineage: Eukaryota > Metazoa > Chordata > Aves > Passeriformes > Bombycillidae > Phainopepla > Phainopepla nitens. Next base: position 223,722 of record VXBQ01004321.1, on the reverse strand, counting down.
TGAGATGATCTTTAAGGTCCTTTCTAAGCCACACCACTCTGTGATTCTATGATTCTTCTTATATAGGAATGTGTGTTCTCTGTCCTGTTGTATCCAACCTAAAGTTCCAACCTTCATTTACTGGAAACCTCTCTTCCAGACCAGATAGATGGTAGCAAGCAAGATAATTTTTCTTTCATCCACCTTAGTTAGTTAGCAATGTTAACCTGAGATCAGATAAGAATTTCAGGCTCTGACAGGCAGGGCTCTGGAAATCTGTTAAAAAAAAAAAAAAAAAAAGCTGTACTGTGAAATCTTCTTAGGGTTTATTGATTCATCTTGTTTTTCCTTTTCAGGTTTCAGCAAATACAGAAGACTCTACAATGAGTGGCTACCTACACAGATCTAAGGGCAGTAAGAAACCATGGAAACACCTGTGGTTTGTTATAAAAAATAAGGTGCTATACACATATGCTGCTAGTGAGGTAAGAAACCACATATTAGAAGTTAAACATCCAGTGATAATACTGTCTTAGTAACGAAGTTGTTTATTCTTATGATCTAGAAAAAAAAGCTGTAAAATTAGATCACCTTACAGTATTTGATCTGATTGTGACGCAGTATTTTGAAAAGGCCCTGTGAGCTCGATACCATAATACCTTGATGTAGCTATGGTGTTTCTGATTCCAGATCTAGCTTTGAGTACCTCTGCACACCATTGCTCAGGTATGTTCTGAGTCAGTTGAATACATGGGGAATCCGTTGGCATGCATCACAGTGTACTAGTGGCAAAGGCAACATTATAAAAGCATCTTGAACTACCTTTCTGCAGTTCCATAAAGTATTTTGAATGCTTGCAAAAGGAGTAAACTAAATTTCTTTACTCCTTCTCAAACTATTGTCTTCAGCTTGGAGTTGTTATTTGATATAAAATAAATGCATCCCATGTAATGGCATTTGCTTTTTTACTAAAAATGGGTAGTCCTATTGCAGTATGGAATAATCTCTAATATATACATACATATGTATATACGGTGTCCCAACATGTGCTGAGGATGCAGTTTTATTGCATCTTAGAATGTTCTTAGAATGGTTTGTAACATATATGGATGTACTGATTTTGGGCTTCAGGTTTTTGTATTGTTTGTTATAGTTTACTACTAGCTTTCAAGAGCAAAATATCCAAAGCATCTACTGCTATCCCTCAATTTCTTTCAAAATGTAAGGCCCAACCTATCCTGGCCGTGTAAAGAATTATCCTTCTTCACTCCACACCACTCCCACTCTAGTTATTTCCTGGTTTGTGCTCAGATTTGTTCCTGGGTTGTTCCTGCCAACCTTTATTTTAGAACTTCTGAATTACGTCCAAAACCTGTGATGTTATTTCCACTACAACATTGGAATACTGAAAAAAACAAAACCCAACCCAAGTAGTTCTAAAAATAGCTTAAATAATTATGTAGAAAACAATTACTTTTACATCAATTTGAAAATAATTTCAGAGCATTGTGTCTCTTCTGGCCCTTGCAAACCAAACTTTGGCAGAGGTAAAAAAAGAGCAAAGTCTGTGATAACCACCTTAAATTTTCTTTTGCTTCGCTTCATCTGAGATATCAACCTTACAGAGTAGCATCAGTTTGTAGTTCACAGTCACAAAATTAACTCTTTCCTATTTTCTTAAACTGAGGAATATGTGTCCTTAGTTTTCATCTTGGTGAGCCATTGCAGGAGACATTATTTAGAGAGTCTAAAGGGAAGGTGCAGTGTTGCCTTGGCCACTTAAGCTACTTATATTTTTTCCAAGTGATAGGAAGATCGATGGTAAAGAAATCACCTAGCAGTGATATGAAGACCTGAGACAGTAAAACAGATTGCTCAGCCTTACATGACTCTTTTCCAATATCAAGAAATGCTGCTGTCACAGGATATTTTTGTTTCACTGTGGAAGCAATTACCAAAGTTTTCACCTAATGTGCCAATGTAAATTTGAGAGGGTTTTAGCTTTTTTTTTTTCTTCTGTTCATAAGCATTGCAGGACCTTGCCTAGTTACAAAACACTGGTTTAGAATTGTCACAGGGTAAAAATACCTTTTTTTTCTTTCCAAAAATGCTGTGTATTGTGTTCATTAACAAAAAGACAAGAGTATTAAAAAAAAAAAGTAACTGAGATAAATGAGGAAGGGTCTTTTCTAGTCCACTGTTTGTGAACACTCAGCAACCTCGTATTCCCCTATCCTGTTAATTTCCAGCAAAAGAAATAAGACGAGATAAGTTTAGCCATTTCAAGATTAGGATCTTGACTTCAGTGCTTGAGAACACAGGTTGCCTCTGTAGCTCCACCTTTTAGCATACTCAGGGCAGTTAGCAGCATCCCACTTCGCTTCTGAGCTTGCTGGAGAGAGCACGAGGCTTGATGGGCCTCTGGCCTGCTGCCAGGTGGTGGCTGATCTGTTGCTACAAGAAGTCCTTGCCAGGCAGAATGATGACACCATGCAGTGAAAGCCAAGGTAGATGCCATCAGGGAAATGAAAAGAGGATCAGCAATGTTAAAGTCTGCAAGGTTTTATTTCCTGTCCCTTGACTCACACCTGGGCAATATAAAAAGGGTCATTCCGTGTGTGTCAATTTCTAACAATTTGTTGTCTGCTGCAGTGGTATGGTGTATGAAGTCTAAATGTATGCCTTAGTATGTCTTACAAGCTCTGATTTTGTATTTTTTTTCTTTTTTTTTTTTCCTGTTACATAGGATGTGGCAGCATTAGAGAGCCAGCCTTTACTTGGATTCACAGTCAGTGAAGTAAAAGGTGAAAACTCAGAGTCTAGAGTGTTCCATTTACTGCACAAAAACACTTTATTTTACATATTCAAGGCAGATGATCCCCATTCAGCTCAAAAGTAAGAAACTATTTGATTTCTGTTACATATTTCTAGAAAATTCAGAAGTGATGAATGTTAATATTCACACATTAAGCATATGTATAAAAGATCCATATTATACCGTAAGTAATTGAAAGTTTTAAATTAAACACAAGGTTCTGGTTTCATTAGGGCTTCTGAAATAAAGGAAGCAGACTCTCCTCTGCAAAGGACTGAATGTAGAATGAGAAAGTCAAAGATAAAATAAGAAATCTTTCTTTTTCCTCTCCCATTCCTCTCACCCTGGTCTACTCAAGTGAAAATTGAATATTACCTTTGGAGAAATCCAGAAAATGTTTTTAAGAATTAACTTACATGCTCCTTTTTTAATCTCACCTGTTCATATTAGTTATTTTTAATCAATATATGGCAGTGAAAAGTAAAGCAAACACTAAAACTTGGGGGGGCAAGGTTTGAAGTGTATGAGCTCCCATGAGCACCTAGGAATGCACTCAGACTAAAAGTTTGCATTCAGAGAACGTTCACACAAGCTGTTTAGTTTCAAGTCTTGCCTGAATTTGGAGTCATATTTATCAAGCTATGTACTGTGTTGCTTTCATATTTCATTATTATTTATCTATATAAAATAATCTGGAAGCTTGGTCATTAATCAGGAGAAAACATTCATTACATGATTCATAAAGTGAACTAGAAACAAACATGGAAGGAATACATGTAAGCTATCTTTCTTATATGCCTGTCTTATCTGACTGGTTTCACTGCAGTTTCTCCAAATGAATTTTACATTATTTAATAGATTTGCTGCATTTACAAGTCCATTATTAGTACTTAAACATTCAAATGGATGCAGGTTCAGTTTTCTGCAAATAGGAAAATGCTAAAAACAAAGTATCCAGTACAATAGGAAATTTTGAACAACTGAGAACGTGCTTAATGACACTTCTCTACAGAAAAAGTCTGGAAGTCTTTATTTGATTTTTGTGATTATTTTGTGCAGATGTGCATAAATGTTTCTTTGTTAATTAAGATACTATCCTGTTGTTTCCTCTGTGTCTTCATTTGTACTATACAAAACAAACTAAAAAAACCCCAGGCATTCAATAAGTTTATTTTTCTACTCAGACAATGGCTCTTCTCATCAGAAGAAAACTTGAAATTGGACATAGTGTATTTTACTGAGGTTAGGAAATAACATTAAGTACTTTGAATTTCAAGATTTCTCCAAGTATTTAATATCCTTAGGAGATTTGTGCTGAACCTTCAGAATAAATGCTGCTTTTACAGCCTTAAAAGGAAAAACAAAAGCATGCTGTTGGCCTGTTTGCATCAGTGGACACTATTTTTTCCTGATAGGACCAAAGAAATATCTGATGTATTTGCCTAAGTGCAGTAATAAATTTTAACAGATGGTTACTTTTCAATGTTGTTTTAAATTCCAGTGCTATGTTCAATGCTTAAGCTGTTTATGAAAATTTTTTTCTGCATTTTTATTCCACTTCAGTTGTTTTTAATGTATACATGGCAGTGGAAAATACTAAAAATATTACTAAAAAGTAGGGTAGATGTTTGAGTTGTGTGTGCAGACATGTGTGAGCACTAATACATGATTAATAGGTTCATGCCAAAAGCTTGAATTCAAAGAACATGCACACAGGTACAAACTTAAATGCTCAGGGCAAGGAAGACCCAACATCTGTGACTAATGTTTAGATACCCTGTGAATACCAAGGCAGTTTGAATTTCCATGATAAAGATAATTACAGTCTTTGTCTCGTTCAGTTCTTTCAAGATTTCCACTCAAGAAAAAAATGCTCCTTATGTGGGCCTCTTACCTTTACATAGACATAGTTCAGCACTCACTCAGAAACCAGAATTATTTGTTCTGTAGCATTGGAGCGCTTCAGGAACATTAATTTTTGCGTCCTTGAGAAGCTGAGGATGTTTACTACCCTCCTAACCAAGTAGGAAAAGAAACCATAGCTATAGGGAGTAAAAGTATCTGAATATTAACTTTGAATTTCCAGTTGGAGAAACCTTGGATCAGCTGTTTGGGACTTCCCCCTGTGCCCTCTTTGCCCTTCCCTGCCCTTCCACTTGCCATGTGACCTCCTCCCTGAGCCCCACCAGTCCTGGCTTTTACCTGCTGCAGAAGCAGGGAGTGTGGGTCATGCACATGGCTGCCTCACTTACAGCACTGTCCCATTTCATCATGTTTGCAGAAAAAGAAAAGGGAGTATTGGGGGGTTTTGAAGGTATGCAGAACCTTGGCATAGCCTACTTTTTGAGCATTTGATTTCTCAGCTTCACCAGTTCTTCGTGCATGTAACTTCAGTATGGGAGAGGGACAGAAAAAAGCTTCTGTCAGATGGCCTTGTACCAGGCAGCTTTGTATGGCTGGACACACTGGATAGATTTTGGTATGTGCACTCACAGACCAACTGGTACTGGAAGGATGATGTTACTTCTTTTGTGAATCTGTAGCTAGTGACAGCAATGAGATTTATTCTTTTATTAGCTACTTTCTAACTGTGTTTAATTTTCTAACAGGTGGATAGAAGCTTTTCAGGAAGGCACTGTATTATAGCAGTGTCAGCATTGTGTTTGCAAGTTTAAAGGAATATATCCAAGGATGGTCATAAAACAGACTACAGCAACTGTTCAAAGAAACAGAATCCTGCCATCACAACCTACACAAAACTGTATATTTGTCAGGATTAGGAGTTGTTGCATTTTTAGTGTAAAGTAATATTTTTCTAAAGAATTGTATGTATTTCTGTGTTGATACAAAATGTGTTATTTATTAAATTCCAGTGTTTACTTAAACGGGCAGAATTATTTGTGCATTGAAGTCCAAAGTGTCCTCAGAATGGCAGACTGTTGGTCAACAGATTCACGAACTTTATGCTTTATAAAAAGAAACCCCATAAAGCAGATTTGTTGCAATTGTACATTTCCTCGTGATTTGTGTATAGGTTCTTGAGTTGCTGATGTTCACTTTGCAATTTAGCAAGAACAGATTGGTATAGGAATTTCACAGATTTGAGGTCTTTGTTGACTATGTAGGCTCCTTTATGAGAAGTTGTATGATATTGATGCTCCTTTCCTTGGCAATTGAAATCTTGCATATCAGGACATTAAAACAGTACAACAAATTCTATATCATAAAAACAAAATTCAATTATTAAAAAATAGAAAAGGGAAAAATATTTTAAAAAACAGTTTGCAATTACAGGGATAAGGCACTAGAGCTGTTACAGTACTACAGATGCCAAAGAGACTAAATGAGTTATCTTCCAGAAATTGCCGGATGTATTATCTTTTTATGGTTCCAGTAATAATTCAAAGCAGAGTAAAAATACATTTTTGCTAATCAAAGACAAAATATCTTATTTGTTTCAAAACTTCATGTCAAATGAGTTCTGTTCACAATATGAAACACTGTATAAACTATTGTTCAAAGAACAGTAAACAAATATGTGCACCCTTCTCTCTGAAAATTTTAAAACTATTGTTTATTTAAATATTATGTTTAAACTGGAATTGCCATACCAAGACAACAGAGCTTTTTTAATGCAAAAGGCATTGAAAATGCAAATCATTCTTTGAAATACCTTTTGTTTACAATATGATTTGTTCTGTTTGACACTTTAAAACAGAATTCAGCTTTAGGTGTTTGGGTTTGGGGTTTTTTTTCTTAAAGAAAATCATTGGTATACCTCATTAGGAAATATTTACTGATGATTATGGTGCATTTATTCTATGTAACTTTTAAAATTTTTTAACACTGTAATAGCATAAATGGAACTAGAACTATGAAACCCACATGAAAAGAAGCCATTTTTATGTCAAATGCAATGCATATGTAGTCAGTTAATTTTACTGTATGAAACACTTGTCATAGTCCCCTGAATCAAGCTAGTTGTAACAAAATTAAGAGCAATTACCTTTTAATTAATAGTCTGAATTCCACGTTAATAGCTATTCTGTGGCCTCACAGCAGAAAGAGAAGATAGAACAGTTCATATTAATCTCAAAAAGGCCAAGAATGAAAATGCAAACCAAAATTCTTTTATTCCCTCAATATACCTCAAGATCAGGTCCAAGATACTAACAGAGCTCTGAAGAAGCTTAATTTCCAAGAGCTTCTCTAAAGTTAGTAGTGGGCTTAGAATTTGAATTCTTAATATTAACTATACAAGAAATTGCATTGACTTTTGGCATTTCAGTAGAGTACCTTATGAATCAGGGACTTAAGGCGGTAGATGACTTCCCTCAGGAACACTAGAGATTTAACCAGATAGTGTTGGAAATGCAGCAGGAGTCTGGTCAAAGCCTTTATTCTCTTGTATTGTAATACAAATGTGCTAAATGAATACTGATCTCTTGTTATGTACAAAGGGCTTTTACTTAATTTTCAAGAACATCTGCTGAGTGAAGCTAAGTAAATTATTACCATGTCTCTTCAGGGTGATTTCTAACATGATTTTTACTGAATCCAAACCAAAACTGATATCAATATAACATAGATGTGATGTGTCTCTTCCACTTTATAGTATCAAAGGGAAGAGCTTCTTCATATTTTCATAGGGACTGCACACTAACGAAGATGGTGAGTCATGAAGCAGCAAATGAATCAGAAATTTGGCTAGGAGTAAGCTAATTTAATTTCAGTTTATGCTTTGATATTTCCCCTGCTGCAAAACAGAGCAATAAAAGTCAAAACACATACTGAATAAAGTGCCCAAGTTCTGCTTCATGTGGTGTCAAACTACTTCTAGAGGATTTGGTGCAGAGGGAGAAAATAGTTCTGTGGAAATCAGAGGACTTCTTCCAGAAGTGGTTGATCAGTCCAAAAATTTGTTACAGAAATAGATTGGAACAGAGCCTTATCAACAGTAGTATACATATTGCAGTCACATTCTGAGAGAAATAAATTGTCTTTGTAAATGGGTTTGAATATTTTTCATCTCTCCTGCATTAGTGCTTTGTGTCATATGAAGAACTCACAACACAAGCATTTTCATAACATTTTCAGATGGTTGCTTTTCAAACCTGCCCTTATTTCTTCAGTTCACTTCCCAATTTGATTCATTACCATCAAAAGTAAAATATTCACATCTTGATTTGGCGAAACACTAAAACAAGATCAGAAGTTTTTAGACACTTGGCTACCTCTTCTTATAAGAATCTATAGTTCATAATCAATTTAAGATTGGTTAGTAGAGTATGAGACAAACATTAGCATTGAATATCAGTTTTAACATTTTTATTCATAGATAAATTAAAGCTTCTAGGATCTTGAATTCTCTTTAACTGAAAACTGTGTGCCCAAAGGACTTAAAACAAATTGAGCAGCTGTGGAACACATTTTACTAAATATTTTGTGCATGGAAACTCAATTACTCAACTATGTTTATTACATCATAATGTAAAGAGATGTCTAGAAAGACACATTCAGTGTATTTGTTTGCTGTAACTGCTGTACCCTATTTACCATCCAAACAGGCATTTATTTGGAGCAGTCCTAAATCATACTGTCTAAATGGAAGAACAGAATTTTTATTTTGAAACTGAAAACAGTTTAAAGTTGTAAATATTCCTGTGGATATTCATCATTTTTTGTATAAATAAATTGACATTATTGGAGTCTGTGTCTTGTCTTGTAATAATTTCAGGTTTTATGTATTATGTAATTTGTATATTCAGTGATTTTCAAACATCAGAATTTGTTGCCCTTACCTGCACATCAGTCTTAATTTAAAAATAATTTTAAAGAATTAAGGAGGTTAAGTCTATCTGAAGGTCAAATGAAGTGTGTTACATTAATAAATCCTTTTGCAAAATGTAGTTGTGATGTATCAGTCAGAGTGTGCCTGAATCACAGCTTCTGTTGGCCTTGGCTCCTGCACGAGGGTCAGAACAACCCCAGCAGGCTTGGGGCAGGCAGAGTGTCTGGAAAAGGACCGGGGGTGCTGGTCAGCAACAGCTGGACTTGAGCCAGCTGTGCCCAGGTGGCCAAGAAGGCCAATGGCATCCTGGCCTGGATCAGCGACAGCGTGGCCAGCAGGAGCAGGCCAGTGGCTGTCCCCCTGTACTCAGCACTGATTGAGGCCATGTCTCAAATGCCCTGTCGAGTTCTGGGCCCCTCTCTGCAAGAAAGACTCTGAGGTGCTGGAGGCAGCCCGGAGAAGGGCAGTGGAGCTGGGGAAGGGCCTGGAGCACAAGCCTGATGAGGAGTGGCTGAGGGAGCTGGGGGTGTTCAGCACGGAGAAAAGGAGGCTCAGGGGAGACCTTGCTGATCTCTTCAAGCACCTGAAAGGAGGGTGTAGCCACGAGTTCAGCTTCCTCTCTCAAATAAAAAGGAACAGGACAAGAGGAAATGGCTTCAATTTGCAAAAGGGGAGGTTTAGATTAGATATTAGGAAAAACTCTTCATCCAAAGGGTTGCCAAGCACTGGCACAGACTGCCCTGAAGTGGAGGACTCACCATCCCTGGAGGTTTAAAAGATGTGCAGATGTGGCATTTTGGGACATGGTTTAAATGGTGGAATTAGCAGTTGCTGGGTTAAAAGTTGGATTCAATGACCTTGGATGTCTTTTCCAACCTAAATGATTCTTTAATTCTATAAGTATTTTAGCAGAGCATGTAAGGGAGAGATTTTTCTGTCAGGTTACTTATGCTGCCTCCTTATATATGTTTGAAAGCAGTTTTTGGAAAACTTGCAGTAATAGCAGAAAAGGTTTTGCTTCTCTGCATGTTTTTGATGGGGATGTGTCTCTTGTAATCCCGGCTGACACAGCTACAGAGGCATGCCTTCATTTACAGATCAAGTATGAATTGGGTCACTTGCTAAGAAAAAAACAAAGCATGTTTTACTGGTTACAGTGACATTTCTGCTGTACTGAGGATATCAGAATACTTCACTTAAATAAGCTTGGGTGCAAATTACTTGGCATTTGCTAAATTAAACTGCGCTAAGCTCCATCATTTAGAAGGTAGATGTGCAGCTCAAGCTAGTTAGGGAAGTGACAAGTACTATAAATTGTGAGTGCTGCAACATTTGACATTTAAAGGAATTGCTTAGCAAGTTAATTTTTCTGACTTAAAAATTCTTCACTGAGTTCATTTGCATTTGGTGTTTGGGAACATCTTTGATCAAAAAGCAAAATACGATGCTTGAAAGTACTGACTGAACTAGTGATCTTGAGCTAGGGTTGATATATACAAGTGCAGCTGTGGGACTGGGAGTGGGAAGAAAAGAGTAAAAGAATTGAAAAGATAAGAGCTTGCATAATTTTATTAATGTTAACACGTAAATTTACTTGTATTCTTTGGGGTTTTTTTCCTATCATTGCTGCTTAGATGTTGATACTTATGTCATCTGATTCAGTAGAAGCTGCATTTAATGGTCTAAATGATTTTCAGATCATGAAATTGCACATACAGCCTCAGTGACCTAAATGGTCTTGCTGCTGATCTCTGACCCATAGCTAGACCACCTTCATTGAACAGATGAAAGAGGAAGAAGGGAAAGGCTGTATTTAAAGTATAAAACTCTTACTTAAAATCAAGGTAATTTAAAATAATTAGCATAAACTAAGGAAGTAGCTAACACACCTTTGATCCAAACAGATGTTGAGCCAGGGCCAGAGAAGCAGCAAGTTATTCCTGTGGCACTACCCCAGCAGGAACAGGCATTCACTGGCAGCCTTCCCAAGAGTTGCTCAGGGCACTGTTGACATTTAAGGATGGAACTCCTGCCCTGCCGGCCAAGCGCAGCTCTTTCAGACTCAGCTTGCTGAACTGCCGCAGTGACTGTGCAAGGCACTGTGTGTGCCTCCGTCAGGTTGCACATTTCAAACCCAATCTGCCAGCCTTGCCTACAGATCTGCCTCAGCCTCAGCTGGGAGAGCCCACCAAGCTCCCCAAGGCCCACATGCTGTGCCGTGCGCCTGTGATCTTCAACGCTGCTTGGTGCCATTTCTCTGTGGGGAACTGCAGTGGGGGGTTGGAGACTTGTGCTCTCCACTCCATGGGCAGAACACTCAAGAACTGTGTTCAGTTTTGGACTCCTCATTCTAAAAAGGAGCATCCAGAGAAGGTCAGCAAGGCTCATGCAGGGTCTCAAAAATATGCTTGATGAGGAAGGCCTGAGGGAGCTGGGTTTGTTTGGTCTCATGAAGAGGAGGCATAGGGGAGCCCTCATGGCTCTCTCGCAACTACCCATAAGAAAGGTGTAGTGAGGTGAGGAACTGCTCTTTCCTAACCGTGCCTGCAGTGAGAGGACGAAAGAAGTGGCTTTAAGCGGTACCAGGACAGATTTCCAGATTAGAAAAAAGCTGTGTTCCGTTAGGATGGTGGGGCACTGGAATAGGCTGCCCAGGGACATCGGAGTCACCATGCCTGGAGGTGTTTTAAGAGGCGCCTGGATCTGGCGGCGGGTGGTGTGGTTTAGGTGTTAGAGCGGCAGCAGTGCCGACTGGACGCTTGGGCTGGGCGACCTTGAAGGTCTGTTCCAACAGCGATGCCTCTGCGGTCCCACGGCCCGTTCCGCGGGGCCGCGTGTGCCGCCGGGCGCAGCGCCCGGCCCGGCCCGGTCCCGTTAGCATCCGCCGCCCGGGGCCCGCCCTCTCCGCCGCGCGCCCGGGCGCAGGCGCAGAGCCCGCGG
>VXBQ01004321.1:153972-212056 GCA_013400175.1 Phainopepla nitens | reverse complement strand
GCCCCGCGCAGCCATTTTGTGCGGAGCGCCGCGGCGGGGGCGGGCACGGGCACGGCTCTGGCTCCGCGCCCCGGCCCCGGGCACCCCCGGGCACCCCCGGGCAGGGGAGATGCGAGGGCAGCGAGCCGGGGCGGCGGGGAGGGCTGGGGGCGGAGGGGCCCCGGCCCATCTCCCTGTCCCCCTCCCGAGCCCTGCGCCTCAGCGTTCCCGGGCGGTGACCGTGCGCTTCCCCGAACTCCCCAGCCACCGTCTGCCTGCCGACGGCGTCACCCCTCCCGTTCGCGCCTCCTGCATATCCCCGGCGGCTGTCTGGGTTTATTTGGGTTAAGGTAGTATGTCCTGAGCAACACCCGGTATTATTTTTACAGGGTCAGCTGACCCTGTCGCTGTTCCTTACTTTATCTCGTTGGGTGGGGTGTTTTCTTCTAAGCTGCAGCGTTTGTGGAGTCTTTATCTTTTCTTTGTTGCCATAGATTGCTTTAAGTGTAAAAAAAAAGCACGGCCGAATGCCCCAGGATGCGCTTACATTTGCAGGTTGTGGAGGAAAAAGAGGAGATGCCATGTGTTGTGCAAATGAACTTACACAACAGAAGAGGGAAAAAAAGTCTTGATACTGGTTTTACTGAAAGATGAGTGTGTGGACGTGATTGTTGAAAAATCAGGTTAGGCATTCATTCTTATGTGAAATCTCTGATTTGAATCTACTAATGTCAGCAGAGTGGACTTGGGAAAGTGCTGTAGCAGGAAGAGCTGCACTCACACTTGTCATGGAAAAATAAGATGGGGAAAAAAATTCAAATAGTTTTCTGTAAGACAGCTTCATGGTTTTGGAATCAGCGTTATATAAGTAGAAATAGAAGTATCTGATCAGTGGGAAAACATTACAATTTCAGTGCCAGTTCAGACAGTGTTCATCTGGTGAGTCTTTGTAATTTTGTATGGCTTTTTCTGTAAGTTATTTTTTCTGAAAATAATTCCGTGAATATTTTTCCCACCGCCTTTAGTCCATAGTTGGCATGAGATGTCCAATAGAGTGTTTAGCCCATGGCTTGCTCCTTGCTCTACAGTTTTACTCAGGGGCACTTGTTTGAGTGAAGTCTTAAGGTCTGTGAAATGTTTGCCTGCTTCTCTCTGTAGCTCTTTCTCCAGAGATATTCCTGAACCTCTGTTATCCCAGGGCTGAGTATTTTCATGTGATGGTGGTCAGCTGTACGTGTGCACGTGTGTGATAATACAAGGAAGGTAACTGAGGTCACCCAGAGTGGTGTGCTGTCCTCAGCTGCCTCTGGCTTCCTGTGCACTGCTCTGAATGGTTGGACACCACTTGCTAAATCTGCTGCATTCTGCAACAATAAATCAACCTGCTTATTATGGAAAGAAGCTTACAGTAGATAAATTAACTATCTTTAACTTTCCTCCTCAAGTCTTATTAATATTTCTGGTTTTCTTGCTGGTTGTATTTTCTTGTGAAACGTACTCTTGAAGGGAACAAGTTTCATGGGAGTTCTCGTATCTTCAGGAATAGTCATATCCCAGGCTAGATTGTGGGATAGGACAGTTTTTTTGTTTGGAGTTTTCATGTTTTTGGTGCTTTTTTAAAAGCTGCCTTAATTTTTCCATTTAAGGTTCTTAGCCTGTGAAGAGAAAGCCCTAAGCAACATGTGTAACTCTGAACCTGACATTGTTTTGGGGGAAAAGGGATTGAACCAGATGACCTCCAGAAGTACCTTTCAACATGAATCATTTCATGATTGTATAGTTATTAAAGGTCAGGGGGAGCAGACAGGTGTGCAGCGAACCGAAACCAAACAAAACCCCACTGATATTGTAGTGTGCTGTTATATAGCTCACCTGGGAAGTGCAGCTACAGAATGCTTATAGCTAATGTGGTAGTCCACTGAAAACTGACTTCAATCCATAAATGTGAAATCTGGTATTTGCAAAGGTAAGATTAGTTTGTTCCCTATGCTTTTATTCATTTTTTGCTTTAATTTATTGTGTGCTTATTGTATTATGTAGTTAAAGCTTATGCAGCCAGTGAATTTGCTGGGGTTTCCCTGGAGTTTGTGAAGGGAAGCAGTCTCCCTAAAGAAAGTAATTTGTGTCTAATGTTTGGGTCAAAAAACCCTGAAAAAAGCAGTACCTCTTGCCTAAATAAGGCATTTAACTGTTTGCAAGGGCTAGATCGGTGTTGCATTTAACTTGAGCGTGTTTGTTCTGCTGGTGGACCAAGCGTGGCTCTCAGCTGGCAAGTGCTGCAGCTGGCACGGGCTGTGTGTGTCTGTCCTGCTTCAGCAGGCCTCCTGCCTGGAGCACCTTTCATAGTAACCTTTGCTGACCCGAGTTCCTTTGGCTGATGGTGATCAGGGAGCCCTCAGGCCTGTGGTGGGTTTAACGTCCTCTGTGAAGAAGCAGTGACCTGCTGGGGAGGGTTACCCACAGGCTCTGGCTGGCACAGCCCTCTGCTTTTTGTCACACACAGTTTGCAACCAACAGTGACCGTCAGCAGAGATTAAACTGTACCTGGGTTACTCTCTGGCAAAGTTTTTACTTTTTTTTTTCCCCTTAGTGGTGTCTCAGGCTGCTTTTAGCACTTTAAGCTCATGCCTGTGCATTACTGGGATAAAGTAACCTGCTGCAAAACAGAATTATATAAGTAGAATTTTATGGATAAAACTGCAAAGGTAAAGTTAATTGAATTCTTACTCCTGTGTGTGCAGACCTGTCCATATTTTTATCCTTCAGTCATCAGCTTTTAATTCCAGAGATTACTGCATTACTTGCCAAAATCTTAAATCAGTGAAGGATTTATTTTTTGTAAAACCCTACTCTTTAAAATTCCGTTTCTGAGACTGGAAGATGGCTTGTGCTGTCTGAGTCCCGTGTATCTGATGATGCAGTGCTGCAGATTTTATAAGGAAATACATTCCTTCCTGAAAATCATGGTCGAAGAACTGCCTTTCTGTATCAATATCTAGATTAATTTTGTTGACTTTGCCAGGCCTTCTCTAAAAGGTTGTTTACATTTGTTTAACTTAAATTACTTTTGTTCAATTTGGTAGTAAGCCAGGCTGGATTAAGCTCAGTATTTGAATGCCTTTGTCGGAAGTTAAAGTGGAAACTTGAGAATTATAAACCATAAAAAAAAATAAAGCCAAACCCTCTGCTATTGTCATATTAGCTCTCATAAATGCTTATTTCATTCCAAATAAGTTGAGGTTGATTTTTATAATTTAGCAGTAACTTTGTGGTGTGAGAACTACCCCATTTAGTGTGGTAATGTGTTTCCTTTGAAGTATTAGCAGGACAGTGTGTCAACATGACTTTTAATTGGACTTAATATGAAGATTTTTTCAGAGTGCTTTTCACATGTTTATAGGAATTAAAAAAATCCCAAACCCAACAAAAAAAATTCACAAACATAAACACCCACCCACACTCTTTTAACAAAATCTAATCCTGTGTAGTCGATAACAAAGGAAGAGACCAGGGAATCACAAAATGACTTGGGTTGCAAGGGAACGTAAAGATCATCTAGTTCCAACTGCCCTGCCATCAGCAGGGGTGCCATGCTCTACATCAGTTTGCTCAGAGCCTCATCAAACCTGGCCTTGAGTGTTTCCAGGGATGGGGCATCCATAGATTCTCTGGGAAACCTGTTCTAGGGCCTCACCACCCTCATAGTAAAGAATTTCTTAATATGTATTTAAGAAAGACCCGCTGCCTCTCAGTTGGAAGCCATTCCCCCTTGTCCTGTCACTACATATCCTTGTAAAAAGTCCCTCTCTGTCTCTCTTACAGGCTCCCTTCAGGTACTGGAAGGCTACAGGTCAGCCTGAAGCCTTATCTTCTCCAGGCTAAACAATCCAATTTCTCTCAGCATTTCCTCTCAGGAGAGGTGCCCCATCCCTCTGATCATCTTGGTGGCTTCCTCTGGACTCTCTCCAACATTTCCATGTCCTTCCTGTGCTGGGAGCCCAGAGCTGGATGCAGGGTTCCAGGTGGGGTCTCACAGGAGCAGAGCAGAGGGGCAGAATCCCCTCCCTCCCCTGCTGCCCACACGGCTTTGGATGCAGCCCAGGACACGTTTGGCTTTCTGGGTTGCCAGTCCACCTTGCTGTGCCCAGCCTTTCATCCAAGAGAACCCTCCAGGCCTTGGCAGGGCTGCTCTTGATCAGTTCATCCCCCAGAATATTTTACACGAGACAATGTCAACAGTGATTTACTGGAAGGATGTGTGAGAAACAGTTTTCTTGTATGGGGATGTTGCTGCTTTGGTTTTTTGGTTTGTTTTTCCTTTTCATCTGAAGGAGGTTTCCATGGCTATGCAGATATGCAAGTTTGGAAGGGTTGTCTTATTAGTACTACTGTTGAAGAGGTTTGCTGATTTCTGTAGGGCCCCTTCATGTATCAACTACCTCATCTGTGGCTGTAGTTCAGTGAATACTCCAAAGGGTCATCTTGCATAACACCTGAATGGGCAATTTGGCATTATAGATAAGCTAGTGTAACATTGTGGGCTTTTTTCCAAAAAGAAATGGTCTTGATTCTGCTTCTACTTGCTTTTCCTGTATTGTGTATAGCAATTGTTAGGTGCAGGGTGAATGAAGTCAGAAGATGAGTTTACAGCTATACAGCCATGAAGGCAAATGCAGAGTGGAACAAAGCCAGCAGTGGGGCCATCTCTCATGAAATACTGTAATTGTACCATAGAGGATGTGCTGCCTCCAAGTTTGTAAAGAAGGGTTTGCCCTTGCTGTGCTGTGTTAGGGTGATCTTTCTGAGCCAGCTGGAATGGACCTGGCTGAACATAATCCAGTGAATGGGGAACTCTTCAGTCAGATGAGCTTCCTGTTCCTGTTTCATGGTGCAGCTTCAGCTCTGGTGCAGGGAGTCACTTTGGGGTTTTTTTTTTCTCATTTTTTTCCTTGTGCAGGCTTCAGGTGCAGATACAGGCTATGGCTGACATACACAGGGCAGGTTGACCTGATGAAGTGGCTGTCTCCTTATCGAGCTCTGGCATGTAGCTAGTGCTCCTGTGAGTAGACTCTGTTTGCAGACAGCCCCCTTGCCTTTTCTCCTTCTTCCTTTCCCAGCTGGTTGTGGGTGAGGTAAGTCAGCTCACCTGTAGCTGATGGGGCAGGTTCTAGAGATACCATGATAAAAGAAGTGGAAGCCAAAGCCTAAAAGTTTGGCTATCCCTTTGGTGGCCCAAACTGTAAAAATGATTTTTCAGTCACCTGAAAATTTATCCTAATGATTCTGTTTTCTCCCACTGTAGCACTTGCTTATAAGAAAAGCTAGTGAGAGCACTGGTTTTAAACTAATTGCACAGGCATGCCTGCAAATGCATCTCTTTCTATATTGATGTTTCTTTTAATTACTCCCTTATGCTTTTGCAAGCATCTCATTTTCGCTTGCTTGCCTGCAGGTCCAGCTGCTTCAGTTTCATGTTGTTACTTGTCTCTTATATATGCACTGTCTAAATCTTGATCTCAGTTTAAAAAACAGTATCTAACTGGCTGTCAAGGGTCGCATAAATATTCCTCAGTTCATTGATAAAGAGAGTCTTACTCCTTTAGATCTGCCAACTGTTCTACCCTCTTAAACAGTGTGGTTTATAGAACAATAATCCAAGAACAGCTCATTTAGCTTGCTGTGTTCATTGAGCTTTTCCTGTATGAAGCACTGAGCACAGTAGCATAATTTTTTTTTTCCACAAATGTGTTTGAATTTCTTGGCTTATTTATTATCTATAAAGCATTGCAGAAAAGTGCTCTAAAATATAAGGAAATCTTGGGGATTCTTTAATTTGTTTAAGCACTAACTCAGGCACATTTAATCATAGAGGGATCATTAAGTGGATTCTACTTTATGTGTAGGAGTTTATTAAACAACTTTGGCACAGGCTATGCAGAATTCTTAATTAGTATATGATTAGTTTGATAATGGAAGTGAGGACTAGTTTCCATTTTAAGGTACGGAGTACTTGTAAGCCCAGTGTGATGACCTGAGCTAAAATCCTTAGTTGACTTTGAGGTGTATTGAAATCATTCAGTACTGAAGCAGTATGACTGCAGAGAGAGATTGTTCCCTCTTCTTTTGCAGTTAGTTTTCTGTTACATTAACTTTTTGAGCTTTCCTAAAAAGTCATGTTGACCTTCCTATATTTGTCTTTACTGTGTGTTGTGGTTTAACCCCAGGCAGGCACCAAGTCCCAGGCAGCCACTTGCTTATTCCCCCTCCAGTGGGACTGGGGAGAGAATGGGAAGGGTAAAAGCTGGAAAACTCGTGGGTTGAGATAAGGACAGTTCAATAGGGAAAGGAAAAGCTGCACACAAACAAAGCGAAACAAGGAATTAATTTCACTGTATCCAGTTGACAGGCAGGTGTTCAGCCATCTCCAGGGCTGGTTGCTGGCTGAATATCCCATGTGGTGGCAGGGCCCTGTTGTGTGTAATGGTTACTTGGGAAGGCAAATGCCATCTCTCTGTCTCCTTCCTCTTTCCTTTTTTATATGCTGAGCATGATGTCATGTGGTGTAGAATATACCTTTGGTCACCTATCCTGGCTGTATCTGCCACCCATCTCCAGAGTACCTCCCAGCTTCCTCACCAGTATGGCAGCACAAAAGCTGAAAAGGTCTTAACTGTGTGTAAGCACTGCTCAGCAATAACAAAAATATCTCTGTATTATCAGCCCTGTGTTCATGACAAATGCAAAACACAGCCCCATACCAGCTACTGCAAAGAAAATTGACTTTCCCAGCCAAAACCAGCACACTGATAAAAGAACACAAAGTAAAGTTCACAGTAACTTTTGCAGTCATAACTAGGTAATGTACCTGTACCTCTAAAGTATCTAGAACATACTTGTGTAACTTCAATTGTTTGACAGGTTGATTTCATCTAGGAAAGACCCCTGTATTAAGACACATTCCATACACAGTAATTAGAAGAATCATTCATTCCATACATGCAGAGTCAAACTGGTTTAACAGTGCCAGCAGGGTAAGTTAAACTACTCAAATTTTACAAATGTTGTTTTTGTACCAGTAAAACTGGGCAAGGGTATGACTCTTTTTTCCAAAGTAAATTGAAGGTCTTTGGAACAGGGAGAATTTTCTCATGTTGTGTCTTCGTGCTGGTGTGGTTTGTTCTTACTCATTTAAAGGGTATTACATCAGAATCAAGGCACTTGATAATGGGGTAGCTATACCAAGAGTATATTAATATAATAAAATGAGAGATGTTGTCATTTATATCAAACTGAACATCAAAGCATAAAGAAATATACTTCCTGCTACTGCTTTTAAAGTCCTTAGTCTGCACTGATATAATATTTAAAAATACTGTTAATAGGAACCTCCTACTAGGACAATTAAAGTTGTATAACTTTTGTCCCTGGAGAAGGGTAAGTTAAACGGTGATGTCTTCTGGGTATAACTTTACTAGTGGAGAGGTTAGTGCTTCTGACTACCAACCCTCAAAATTGCTATGTGCTTTCATGGGAATGTTTCCTGACCCATTTCAGTTGAAGTAAACCTGAAATACTTTAAAAAGTAAGTATTTCATAAGTTATTTTGACTAAAACTTTGAGAAAACTCTGGCACATAAAAGCTGAGGAAGCAGTAGAGAGAAGGGATTTAATTGGTGCAAGCTGATGGAAGTTTTCCACTGCTGTGGTGGCCCACAGAGTGAAGTGGAACATGATTGGACTTGATGCCAGATTCACCACCACAGTTTATACTAACTGATGATAGTAATGCATTTAAAAATAATTCTGAGTCTTGTCAGGAAGGCTCACCAACTCATTTACTAGTTACACGAACTAACAATATGGAGCTTACAGGCAAAAATATTTTGGTAGCATTTTGAGTCTGAAGATTGAACAGAAAAGCAATAAATGCATTTTAGTGCATTTAAGAGGAAGTCTAATGCCTGCCTTTAGTAAAAATGCCTGCTTTTAGATGCTGTTTCTAGTGGACGGGGGGGATTGAGCTTTTGTAAGGAAAAGAGATGGCTATATAATTCTATTTGTTATTTTTTCAGATGTTTTGAAATGGCTTCATTTTTTATTTATTTACATGGCAAGTAATGCTATCAAACACTCAAGGAATAAATTTGAGAACAAGTGCAGTGTAAAGCAGGTTTAGTCAGTGTAAGTACAGATGCTGATATTTGTGTTACTCTGTACCTAGAGCAGCAGCACATGCCTGTGCTGTATATCTTCTGAGAAGGGGATTTTTCCCTGTTCCCAGAAATAAGAAAATACACAAAGGGATCATCACAGACTAAGGAAATACAAGGCTGGCAAACTAGAATGTATTGTGCATTTGCACAGGCAGCGGTCTAATCATATTGACAGTCTTCATGTTGTTAATTTGACATAGTTGTCAGCAACACATCTTTTTATAGGAAAATTTTAGAAGGGTGATGTTTGTTCTATAGTTTTACAGTATGTCAGATCTTAGTGGTAGTTCTGCAGAAAATTGTAGAAGGAAGTAAGAACTTAAGGTGTGAGGTGTCAGTGGCTAAATGGCCATAGGTCAAAGCACTTCTTACCACCTCATTTTTCTGGTATTTTGTGGTCAAAGTAAAGGCAAGGATCTTAGTCTGATGTGAAAAAGGGAGACCAATCGAGCAATTGAGCAACATTTGTTATAAGCTGCTATGGCCTTGTTGGTTGAAACAGCAGCAGTTGAAAATAATTTTTGCAAGAGTATTCAAAGTGAGATATAAATGAGGTAAAAATTATTTGGGCAATGTTTGTAAACAACGTTATGCTTGTTGGCAGGAGCCTTGGCTCTCTTTTCTCTCTTGTAGTCACAGTATAACGAGTATTATTGCAGTTCTTTTAACTGTTGGACATTATGAAGCAGGTCCTAAAAGTATGTGCAGCTTTTTTATGTTGTGATCTCTGATCTTGTAGCATTCCAGGTTTCCTCCTTTCAGTGTTTTAGATAACTTTAGAAAGGTAAAAAAATGTGATTAGCAGCCTTAAACATCTGGATAAAGTTTGGTTTATTGTGATTTGTCTCATTCATTTTGAAAGGAGATTATTCTAAGAAAAAAACCTGTCAATTAATTGACTCCATCTACTTTCCTATACTAGCAATAAACATTCCTCGTATATGGGTTTGTGTGTTCTTTGAATGTGTGTGCTGTGGTTTTGACAAGTGTGGAAAAGAGTATTTCTGAAATCAAGAAGATTCACATTAGATGAGAACACGTTGAAGATCACTTCTGGTTATTGAAGATCAAAACTCAGACTGATGATACTTACAATCATTAAGGTTGAAAAAAGATCAGATCAGCTGTTAACCCAGCACCCCTGTGGTCCCACTAAGCCTGATGCTACACACATGTGCATTTTGAACACTTGCAGGGATGGCAATTCCACCACGTTCCTGGGCAATCTGTGCCAATGCCTGACTACCCTTTCAGGGGAGAAATTTCTCCTAGTATCTAATCTAAACATCCCCTGGTACAACATTACTCCTTTCAGGTGCTTGTGGAGAGCAGTAAGTTTCTGCTGTGCCTCCTTTTCTCCGTGCTGAACACCCCCAGCTCCCTCAGCCACTCCTCATCAGGCTTGTGCTCCAGGCCCTTCCCCAGCTCCACTGCCCTTCTCTGGACACGCTCCAGCACCTCAGAGTCTTTCTTGCAGAGAGGGGCCCAGAACTCGACAGGGCATTTGAGGCGTGGCCTCATCTTTCTTGCAGAGAGGGGCCCAGAACTCGACAGGGCATTTGAGGCGTGGCCTCAATCAGTGCTGAGTGCAGGGGGACAGCCACTGGCCTGCTCCTGCTGGCCACGCTGTCGCTGATCCAGGCCAGGATGCCACTGAAGGCCAAGAAGGCCACCTGGGCACAGCTGGCTTGTGTGCAGCCGCTGTTGGCAGCGCTGTCCAGATCCCTCTGCAGAGCCTTCCTACCCTCAGCAGGTCAGCACTCCTGCCCAGCTTAGTGCTGTCTGCACACTTAGCAAGGGTGCCCTCGACCCCTCATGTGGGTCACTGATATGAGACAGGGCTGATCCCAGTACTGAGCCCTGGGGAACACCACTGGTGATTGACCACCAGCTGGATCTAGCTGCATTTGCCACCACTCTGGGCCCAGCCAGGCAGCCAGTTTTCTAGCCTGGGAACAGAACCCCTGTTTGTGCAGGAGAGTGCTGGGGGAGATGGTGTCAGAGGCTTTGCTAAACTCCGGGTAGACAACATCCACGGCCTTTCCTTCATCCCTCAAGTAATTTTCTTTGCTAGGAAAATGAAGGTTATAAAGTGTTTAGGGAACACTTCTCAATTTCAGGTAGTTTTGAATTTACAGTATACTTATCATTTCATGTAAAACAATTCAACTACTGAGAATGCTGGATGGAGTAACATAGGAAAAGAAGCTTTTAAAAACATGAAAAATGTGCTAAATTTTAAAATTTGCATAATAGGAGACAAACAGCTGAAGCATTTTTTTTCTGCTTAATTCCTTGCAGGGATGTCTAAAGAGTGATTAAGCATAGCTGATGTGAAGTCTAATACAGATACCCTAGGTAAGCAAAATATGAATTACAAAATCTTTTACCGCTGTCCCAAAGCTGAGAATTTGTAGCTAGTTCTCCTTGACCTGTCCTGTTCCCCTGTCCCTAGAGCAAGATGTGCAGCGTAACACAGAGCTGCTCCTCAGAGAGGTGACCTTGCTTCTTCTCTCAAGTGGCTGTGGGCTTGTCTGACTCCAGAGGGAGCTGCATCAGGCAGCTGGCTGGGCCAAAAGCAACGGGTACAGTTTCATGGTGCAATGCAACTGAATTATTGGCTTCCCACCAATAGCAATGGAATGGAGGTTTGCCTCCTTCTTAAATCTTCCTTCTTTTCCTCCCTCTCTTGACTTGTAACAACATGTTCTCCCTTTTGTCTGCAATAGAAGGAGTCTGACTGCAGAAGAAATCAGTTCAGTGTGCTTAGCTAGATGATGTTTGGTGCATTTCTGCCAGCTGAGTTTTCTCCTTTTAGTGAGCTGAGTTTTCCTGCTGTGTGGTCAAGACCACTGCAGCTTGGTCAGGGCGAGCAGAACCTCCTTCCTGGGGGTAAACTATAAATTCTGTTCAAACTGCATTTGAAATTAGTCCTTGACTCTGCAATAAGAAAGAAGTTTCTGCCAGTTCAGTTGCTCAAACTGACTTCTCAGGCATTATGTGTATGCCAGCACATGAAGAGATGAAATTATAAACCAAAGCCGGAAAATGGGATAGGAGTGCCTTTTTCAGCTCTCCATATCTGTAGCTGATCTGCAACATGAAATGCTGTCTAAAAGTTTATACTTGAAATATTGAAGGTGATTTTTTTCACTGTTACACATGCTCTTCAGAGCAAAGTTGCATGGGTTATTGGAGGTGATTTCAATTAAGATATTTTAATACTGGTGTTACAAATACTGGTTTTGTCAGTGCCCTTTGGTTTAGGGATCACTGAGTTAAATAAAGCAACAACACACAGAAGAACCTACTTCTGAATGTTTATGCAAATGGAAAGTGCAAGTGTCAAAATATAAAACACAGGGTGATTAATATGTAAATTCTTGTCAATAATAGTGAGTACATTTCTTTTCCATTGTGTGCATGCCTCACATGCTCAAACTCAGATGATTTGTGTAGCTTTGACAGCGGATTCTGCATCCATAAGTTGAATCTCCTTGTGCTTGTTCCAGACAGTGTGAAGAGGTAGGAGAGGTTCAACCTTTCTCCAGGTTCCTCTTCATCATAAGAGTTCAGTCTTTGTGTACTTGATGTCCTAGGCTCATGCAAGTGTAGTTCAAGTGAGTCTCTTTTAGATAAGTTTCAAAAATTTACTGCTAGGTTAATGCCTCTTTGAGAGCCAGTTTCCCTATGACTGGGGCATGCTAGTTGAGTACGTATGTATTCCTTCACTGCTTTACTCCAAGGTGAAACACATCAGTTTAAATCACTTTTGGTTTTCAAGCTAAGTTGTTTTACTAACACATCTTGACTGTGAGGGCAGTTACATCTGATTTAGGAGAACTAACTGGCTGGTGCAAATTAATACATCAAAGTGATTTTTTTGTTATTTTGTAATGAGGTAGCACTCATTTCTGGCACTCAGTACAGTATTTTCTTTAAAAGAAGAAAACATAGATAAAACACATTTCCTGCCTTAAAAATTCCAAGTGCTCCTTGAGTGGTGATTGTGCTGCAGCTCACTAGATGCAGAAGTGGGCTGATAGAGTGCTCCTGCAAGGATGCTGACACCTAGATCTTCGTAGGAGATAACACTTCCAGCATAAGCTTCAGTATCATATCTTTATATGCATGCCAGTTATCTTTTGTCCTAATTTAACTAATAATGCAGCATGCTAGTAAGTGATTAAGAATGGTCTACAGTGCCCAAATATTTCTGTATTTCCCCTTTCACATATTAATTAGGCTTTAGTATGCTACCAAGGTCTGCAGTTCTTGCTTAGTCGAAAAAGATTTCTCTTTCCAATTTTAAGAGCAGAATTAGCTTGAGTTGAATTTGAGTTAAAAGTGAGTTACACTTTTTATTTGCGCGGCTCAGTGGGGAGGTTTCAAGATTCACTGAGGGGGAGGAGGTAATTCCTAGGAATTCCAGAAAAGTTAAAGAATGAAAACCAGTATTAGTGTAAGAGTACTGTCTTTGTTCATACAAGAAGTAGGTATTGCAGTATTTTTCACTCACTTTTGTCAGTAAAATTGTTTATATGGTGGTTTATAATTTGTGAATATTCCTTTTAAGTACTGCCTAGTGAATATTTGTATATCAATGACATAACATATGCCTTGCCAAATAAACAAGGCATGCATCTGAATCCTTTTCAGTGCATTAATGTAGCAGTGTCTGTTAAACCCCACAAAATTCTCCTTATGAAGATCTGGGCTCAAATCTTCAGTACAGTATTGATAACGAAACAGCATCTTTTTTTTTAAACACTTATCTTCTGTGTCCCAAGTACTGCCTCCTGTTAGTTACAAAACTGACCTGCAAACACTCCTGCAAATACTAAAAAAAAATGTATGAGTTCAGAAGACGTTAGATTTGTCCCTCTTGATTTGCATTAAAAAAACTGTCTGTGTTCCAGTTTTTTAAGATGTTAAATATGTACCTGCTGATGTCATGGTCAGTAATAGACTTCTCACAGTGATTTTACTGTATCGTTGCCTGTTGGAAAAGCAGAAGAGGAAAAATAGGAAGTCTCTCTGTGAGTTATTTAAATAAAACAATACAAAGTTTTCGAATAGCAAATTATTTACTTCTGCAGTACAGTCAAACTTTACATTCTATAGGGATGTCAACTTCATTAAACTGTGAACACACTTACGGGAACTATATTTTCCCCAGGATATTTTTACCTTTGAAACTACAGATGTTAAGCATCTTCTTTCCTTTCTTTGACAGGAAATTCTGGTGATTAAAGATCATGGCAACCATAGAGGAACTGGCCCATCAAATTTTTGAACAGCAAATGGGAGAGGTACATAAATTTTGAGTCGTATTTAAGAGAAATTGAATAATAAAATGCACAGACTGATATGTGAAAACCAAAATCACAAGAGAATTTTTGGCACAGACAAGGCTTCTGGACACTTGCCTCAGAAGGCAGAAAAACCCACTATGTCCATTTTAAAGTTACACCGCAAAGCCTCTTTTGCCAAAGTTTGCCCCACAGAAATTAAGAACAATCTGACATTGTTTCCAGTAAGTCACTAGCTTTTCAGCTTGCTGTCTGAGCCTGTAGTGGTTTTCAAAGAGCCATCTGGTTGTGTAATTTTTACTCACTTTTAGTTTAAAAAGTCAGGACACAGCTTTTACTTTGCAATTATGCAATTACTTCATTTGTCATTTTTGTTTTCACTAGTAGAGTTTTGCCATATTCTCCATGATATATGTGCTTCATATGTGTCAAAAGAAAGATTGAGCTCCTGTTTCTGCAGATTTCTAGTTTTGGTTCTCTGTGTGCAGAATCTGTGTACTGCAGCCAGAGAACTGGTGGAGATGCACAGATAGTTTGAGAGTGTGGATGTGAGAATACATAGTTATCTAGAAAGTTTCAGCATAGCATTGACTATTTAAAGTTAGCACCACTTTAAATTAGATAGAGGCAGTCATTTATTTATCTTGAATGATATTTTTTAGCTTGAAATGTCCACTCTTGGATTCTTGTCTAGACATAGACTTACTTCTCAAGTAATTTTATCATCCTTGATTTCAAATGGAAAGGTTGGACTGGGGGATGGGATGGTTAAGTCTACTCTGAATAAATTCTCACAGCTTTTATTTTGGTAGCATCTGAGTGTTGCTAATGCTATCTCAAAAGGACATAAGTGGTTTATGGGATGTATGATGTTTTCTTTTTATTACTTGTCCTCTTTATTAGGCAAGAATGCATGTTTAATGCAGATTTGTTTTGGGACTGTAATTCTTTGCTGAGGTCTAAATAGGGCTCTATTTCCTGTTTAAATTTGTTTTTTTCTGACAGTACAAGGCTAGTCAAAGCTAGCTCAAGTGCACATTCCACTCAGGGGATGGTGTGATGATGATGTTTAGCCTCTGTAGGGGTTGTTTCTCAATTTCATAGTGTGATTCCAGGAGACACTGAGCTGACCTAGTGTCTTGGTACCATGGGAGAGAGAGAGGGTCCTTTTTCTGTTTCTTTCCTTATTAATTTCCCCACCAACAGCAAGCTAATAACCCAGCCAAAACAAGTGGAAGGTTTTCTGCTGGGTTAGCACAGAGTAGGGTCTGAGAAGGCTCCAGTGACTACCAAAGCCAGCACAAAGAAGATGACTGGTAGCCAAAGGAAGGCAGGAGAGAAAACAGAGTGAAGGTGCAGTGCTGCAGGGAGCTGTAGCTGTTCCTGTTCATGGTGAAAACACAGCTCTACAGGTTTCATGGCTATTTTGTCAGCAGTGTAGATTAGGATTTGTCCTTTAGCAAGGTTTTACTGTGTCTGAGACAGTCACACCATATTTGCCAGCAGTGCAGCTTAACCATTCCTCAGTCCTCACTTAGCCACTTACTCTCACACTGCGCTGGTCTTGCTCATGTAATGTCTGTGTGTCGTCATCCAGTGGACAAAACTAGGAAAAAAAGTTAATCACAGCATAGTGGAGGAAAGACATCTCCCTGTTGGTTGTGATCAGTGTCCCTGTTTCGTACAAGGTGCGGCCGGACCGGGCACGTGGTTGGAAGGACTGAAAAGCATCGCTGAGGGCACTGCGAGCTGGGACTCCTTAAGCCAAAATGATTGTCAAAGGTGCATGCCATGCATGAGTGTGCTGCCTGAAAGGTGGAATCAGCAAGGAAAGCCATCTCCTCACAGGGGCCTCCATGCAATAACCTACATTGCTGCCTTTCTACAGGCTGTAATTGCCTGGTGCCATTCCTGATCACTGTAAGCGCTGAAATGTCATTGTTTAAGATCTAGAGAGCTTCAGCAGTATTTTTTCTAGTATTTATAATACTCTTGAATGTTGAAGTAGTTGTAATTGAATTTACAAGAAATATTTACATAAGTAGAACCTGAAAGGAAAAGGTGTTCCAGTAGTGAGGAGAATGGAAATGCTTCTGTATTTCATTGAAATAATGATCAGAAGTGTTTTGTACATACATTTTAATTTTTTTTATAATATTAATTGTTGTTCATGAAGCATTTTAAATCACAAAATTACCACAACAATTTTACAATGGTGTTCACAGACACGCTTTTGTTAATTTAGGACTTTTTGCATAAAAGCAAAATATTGAAGCAAAATATAACCCTGTCTGTATGGAGCATTGTGCAGTGATTGTCGTTGCTCAGATTCTGCCATCTGCTAGTCATCTTTTGCTTAGTGCGAGATAATTCCTGTTTCTACATCAAAAAGACATTTCTTGATTCGTGTAGGGAAGCTCCCTGCCAAGATCCTGCAGCATTCTTCTTACTTCAGTCTGTGGCTAGGTACACTAAAAGTGTATGGTGGTTCATTTCCACAGTCCTGCCAGTTTACTCTAACACAGGAAAGCTACTTAGTTGTTGAAACAGTTCTGTCACACACATAAAAAGTACAATTTTAAACAAATTTTGCGGTTAGTCTTATATTAACTGCAATACAAAACCTTGTATTCTGCATAGAAGTAAAACTATCAAGTTGACATTTTGTGGGGTTGAAAACCAGTTTTGCCTTATACGTGTGGATCATAACATTTTAAGGGAGCAAATGTAAAGCAGTTCTATAATACGTAACTTATTTTGTAAAGGAAAGGTAAATGCACATAAAGCTTTAATCCCTTCTGAATCACCATGTGTACCTGTCGATTTGAGTGGCTGATGCAGAACTTCAGTGCTTGAAAGTACCTCTCTTGAACAGAAAATGCTGCTGGGTAATGAGCAGTTTTTTGTCCTTTACTTAAGCGAAGTGAATGAATTGTTTAAAAGTACTTGTACTCAGAAGAATCGGGTGTTTTTAGAAAGCAGTGTCCAGAAATGGCCTGGGCAGTGGTTTGACAAGCATTTCTTGCGGTGGTGCTGGCAGCTTAAGCAGTCTCCCCAGTGGCTTAGCCTCACTCATTTGCTCTGATGCATCTGCTTCTGAGCACTGTGGAGACTGGATTGAAGGTTTGATCTGTGCTGAGAATAGCCTTTGTTTGCTGGGCTGCTTCTCAGCCTGCATCGGTGTCCTGTTCAGATCACGGCATGACTAACCAGCCAGTTTTACCCCCCGCGCTGAGGGGAGAGGAGCGAGTCGATTATGAGACTGCTACCAAAAGTAACACCTTTTTGGGCACAATTTCAAAATCAACATAGGGTGATGGGAGCTTGTATTTCTGCTATAAGGGGAAGTCCAACCCTCCACCCTGTCCCCCTCTCATACTGACCTGCAGCTGCGTGTTCTGGCCTGCTTTTGTCTGCTGGTACTAGCATTTAAATGATGGTATGGTTGCAAAATCAGGAAACTGATCCAGGAGGAGCAAAAAAACCCTCACAAACTGTTACGAAACAGTACCTTTACTGCAATATACATATATATTCTCTATATTAATTGGGAGGGGCAGAGGGGCAATCAGGTGTGGAGGAGTATTTGTATAATGGAGAATTATTGGTAAGTAATACAGACTTGCAGGATGTTGCAGCCAGTTTTGTGAATAGCAAAATGGTTTTGGAGTTACCCGTGAATTTAAGACAAAAATTTCAATTTGAAGGTGTCTGTAAACTTTGTGAAGAGAAATTCTCTTTGTACTGCAAAAAATCTGGCCTTTCTGATCAAGCCTCTACAAATAGCAGCTGTCGTTAATTTTTATTGACAGATAATGCAATGAATAATACCTTCCTCCATATGCTGTTGGCTGTAGGATGTGAAGTATTGTTAATATGATAATTGTTAAAACACTTCCATGAATTGTGCCTGAGAGCATTCATGCAGAGATTTTAATATAAGATACACTGTTTGCAAACTTCGTGCAATGTACTATTTTTCCCTACCCTTGTTATTAGTTCTCCAGTATAGAATTCTTTAATAGAAAAACAGAATTGAAAATGCCAATTGCTGTGTTCCCATACGAAAACCCCTTCTGTCATGTCAAGTGAGCCATTAAAGTACATTTATTGCAAACATAGCACAGTTATGATGATAGGTATTGTTCTCATGAACATCAAAAGTACTGAGTGTTCGGTTTGGTTGACATACATGAACTTGTCAACAATTAATTGCTTTACTTAAAGTGTTTGTAAATTTAACATTGGAAGGTATTTCAAAATGGGTTTAAATCAGAATTTTCTAATTAGAAAAATTAAGGTGTTGAATTAGATTACAAGCATTCGCGTGTCTAGACTTTACATGGCCTTGTTTGGAGAAATTAGAAGTTGATGAAACCTTAAGGTTTTATCCATTAAGCTGGTGGATCCATTAAAGCAGTATATCCATTGTCAGTCCATTACATTTGTTTCTCCTTTCTAGGTTCCACATTCCCAGGAAGGTGGTACACAAACACTAATGGATGGGACACCACAACGAATACAGATTGTCCCTGCAGATTCGGGCCTCTCTTTATCGCAGCGTATACAGGTATGCTTCATTTGATGCATTTTAAAAGCAGAGATGAACTGTTTGCTTCTGCCAGTTTTCACATGCAGTTCTTCTTTGATTTCATCATGTTACTTGCTTTGATGTAAATATTCAGCCCTGGATGGCAGAAACCTTTTCTATATAAATAGGAATAAAACATCATTCCAGTCTTTCCTCTCTTTTTTTCCTTTTTTTCCTCCTTGTAAGAATTTTAACTTTACAAAAAATCCTAAATCACTCAACAGAAAAATAGTTCGAGGATTTCTACATTTTGGAGCAGAAGTGGGAAGTGAAATACTGCCTTGTATCTTTGAAGTCATGAAAAAGTGCAAGGAAGCTTAATGTCTGAGAAGAATACTGGTTTTTGGTTGTCCCATACCCATGTTGCATGTCTTGGTATTATAATCCATAGCCTGGCCAAGTAATAACCTCTAGTTAAAGTGAAGACAGTGAAGCTTTTGGCAATGTAGGTACTTAAATCAACGTAGAAATGTGTACATGGAGACTAGGAAGATGTAAGGAATGAAATTTTATATTTTATGCCTTAGAAGTCAGTGCAAGTCAGTTTTATTTTTAATTTTCATTGTAGAGAAAAATATCAACTGCAGAATAAATGTAGAAAATATTCTGATATATATTGTTCATACAAAAGCACACATTTAAGTGAGCCAGCTGCTAGTATAATCTTGGCTGCTTTTTCTTTTACCAGCTTCACTCTGAAATATTGGTTTTTTCCTGTTTTGGTGCATTATGTTAAAACTTTCAAACCTCCAAGGCTCTTTACAACCACTCCCCATACATGATGGGGATTTTTTAGATTTATTACCCCCCACCTGCGCTCTAGCTGTGGTATCTGCCTTACCAATCCAGTAGGTCTTCATTCTTTCAGCTGCCTCCACTCCATTTCTACACTTTGTATAGAGCTGTACTTTTTATTAATTAATTTGTGCTCATCAATTAACCACCATTCTGTCTTCAAAAAGAATGGTATGGCAAGCACTTTGGTTTTTGTCTCTTGGTATGTATGAAACAACACTCAGTCAAAACACTCATCCTTCCTACAAGAGACATCTACAAACATATCACTAGCATCAAACTTAGTAATAAAAACTGCTCAGAGAAGGATTTATGTGAAGAGCAAAGTAGTTTGTAGGAATAAATGTATGCCAGTGAAATGTCCAATAAATGCTACATTGAATAATTTTGAGTATATATTTTCAATGAATATTTTTCCTTTATTATTATTAAATGCACCTAATTATCTGAAATATTGGAATAGAAAATCCTCAGTAAAAAGTTCTTTAAAACATATTTCATTAGTCACTCTTATTAGGGAATGCTAGCATTTCTTCTGGGAGAAGAGTTGAATGTTACATTTGTTCAATAGGCATTTTTGCACAGAATTGGCTGTTATAAATAGTTATATTTGTTGTTTGTGTTCTGATACTTTCTTTTTTGTAAAACAGGAATACACAGTTACTGAGGTGTTTAATTTATTGAAATGATGTTCAGATGGAAGTCAGAACTTGTTAACAGACAAGGCTTAAAAGCAGTAAAAGAAAATACTATCTTCCATTATCATCAGGGTGCTTACATGAAATACATGAGGGTAGTGTATTTTTTATGAAGTCAATCCTGAATTGATATATTCCTATTTTACAATATTATTGTTTTAGCAATATTGAGTTTCAGATTATGGAGAAAGATAATGTGTTGTCACTGATTTATGGTGGATTCATGGTCAGAAGATAAGTGGTTTTCCTCTTCCCTCTGATTATTTTTTCCTCTTACCTTGGCATTTAGGTCTTGCAAGTTGTTGCACAATGGTGAACTGCTCCACTTTTCAGTGTCCCCATTGCAACGTAGGTGGAGGTTTTGCAGGTGTGTGGCCATGAGAGGTCAGCTGCAGAGAGAACGTGCTTAATTTGTAAACTGCTTTCTCTTATGCCTCTGTCAGTAGTCAAATGCTTGTCAGCTGCAGAAATCACTTGTGCAGATTGAATAGCTTTGCACGGATATTAATGTAACACTATACCTACTATATCATGCAGTGAAAACTACCTGGGCATCCTCCTGGAATTGCAGGAACCCATTTGAAGATTAGGACTCTGTTAAACAGAAGGTGAAATAAACTGGGTGAAGTAGCAGTGGTTCTTCTGCCTACTGTCCTGCCATATTTATCTACAAGTACATATATTGTTTTAATTACACAGCTGGACTACAACAGGAAAATATAACTTTGTATATATGTCCCAAAAATAATTTCAGCTGTAGTTCGTGTCTTTACTGTTTGGGACATGCTGCTTTTTGAGTATGCTTTGTATAAAGGTAACTAGATGGAGTATATACCTTCTTTGGGGTACACACAGTTGTGCTTTTAAGATTTAATAGGGAGACAGATTTTAGCTAAGAGTGTCTTTCAAAGAGCAGATCTGGAAATTCAAAAAACAGCACAATGCTCTTTTTGGCTTTTGTACATCTGTGCACCCTGTTGAGCATAACATACATTGGATTTCTCCTAACCCAGATAAAATAGATGTTTGGAAAGAAGGGGGATGGAATATCAGCTACTTTGAAAATAGCCAAAAATTACACAGGGAGAAATAAAAATTGTAAATGAAGGAAAACTGAACAAGGAAAAGGAAATTAAGGATTGAAGGAAATAAAAAGGGCAAGGAAGTTTACCTTCTAAAGAATATAGAACCAACATAAAGTAATTTAAAGAAGAAATAAGGGTCTGCTGTAGCAATTTGTGGTCCCAGACATATGGATATATGAAAAAACTAAAGAGAAAATGTATCATGTTGACAATTATTGTCATGCTTTAGCATTGTCTTCTCACCTTCCACCCCAAATCCCATGATATTTTTGTTTTTAGCATTTAGGATTTTATCATTTTATTTGCACTTTTCTGTTAGATATGTCTTTAATTGTATTTTGCAGCGAAAAGGTTGAAATTTGATCCATTAAAATGTTAAGAGCACAAGGCCACCTGAAGGAAACACATTCATTTTGTGTGTTGAAACTCATGATTTTGGAATATTTGAAAGTGGCAATATTGCATTGTAACTGCTGAAATTGGATACTCATCACTGCTGATATTTTTAAAATGTAAACTATACACAGGTATTGAGCATTTAGGGAAAGTAATAAACTGTTGTGAAGGTGCAGTAGCAAAGTTGATAAGACACTCATGTGAAATTACGCCTTGTTCTTTGTGCCATGGTTCTCCACTTAGGAAATATAATTAATATTGGCACCCCAATTACTGTGGAACTAGATATGGTAAGTATTCGACAACTAAATAAACATCATCTGTAATAAAAATAAAATTCACATCTGTAATATGAATGTTAGGAGTGTGTAGATAAACATAAATGTTTAGCTATAGTTTAGAAAACAGGTTAATAGGAGCTATTTTATTGATCTGTAATTCAAAATAGTTTGCAGGAAACAGTCTTTGTAGGATAATTCTTCTTAGTCTCCAGAATAAACCAGGCAGTTTTCCATATATGCATTTTAATGGAGAAATGAAGTGACTAAAAGTGAGATTTACAATGGAATATATATATAGAATCTTGATTATTTTCTCTAAGGATTATAATCTATTGACAAAGCTGAGAGAAAGTGGAGGATTATTTAATAAAATTCTGCTGTATTTGTGCTTGAAAATAGGGATAAAATGGAAAAAAACCATCCTGTAGATCTGTTCTTGATTATAAAATGAAAATCAGTTTTTTCTTAAAAAGAGAAAAGAAAACAAGGCAGGGAAAGAGTTTCTGTTTCACTTACTTTATTTAGAAATGTGTATGTAAAAAAAGGTCCCCACAAAATGAAGTCTAAAATGTATATACAGGTGCAACAATATAATCGCTTTTCTTGCTGTTTGCTGCTTACTGTTTTTCACTTGGACATCTACATTTGTGATTTTAAGAAGTTTTTTTGTTAAGTAACCAAACCTTGGAGGTGCTGCAAACAGTTCATGTAGAATGCAGTGAATTCAAGATTTAAGATTTCTTATAACCTGATGGGTCTTAGGGCTCAGCTACAGACATGCCTTGAGTTCAGGATGTTAGAATTGTCAAGAGTTTCAGTAGTGTTGTAAAAGCATGCACCAGTTGTAAAAATTGAGTACAAACTCAGGTTTTGACTTCAAACACCCTTGATTGAAATGTGTTTCAAATACAGTGAAAATCCAAGTTTTCGCCTGAGTTTAATTCGCTCTTGTGTGACAGAGGGGAAGATGATCCTGCTTCTCAAATGTGAAAGGCAAAACTCCCATTTCCTTCAAGTGCCCGGATTGGGTCCAAAAAGTTACCTTAAATCACCATAACAATTTGAGATAAATGTATTATTAGATTGTCACAGATCAGCAGACGGGCCAGAAGATTCAGATTGTTACAGCACTTGATCAGAGCTCAGCAGGCAAGCAGTTCATCTTAACAAATCATGATGGCTCTACCCCAAGCAAGGTGATCCTTGCCAGACAAGATTCCACTCCAGGAAAAGTTATCCTAGCAACTCCAGATGCTGCAGGTGTCAACCAACTGTTTTTTGCATCCCCTGATATATCTGCACAACACATCCAGGTAGATAATCCACTTTATTTCATATTTTTCATTCAAATGGGATAAGAAAAGATGTTTTATTTCCAAATAAGTCTGTCTGGGTTCTCCTTTTTGATTTTTTTAAAGTATAATTTTCCTTGCACTACAACTCATTGTGGATACTTTAAAATTATGAAAAGCTTTTTTTTAGTAAATTTCTTGCTTTTAAAATTTCTATCTTGGCTCATGACATTAGGAAGAATACGGTTATTTTTATTGTCATTTCCAGATACTGCCATGCCAACAGTCCTTTATTTCTGCTTCTTAACTCTCCATCTGTTTTCATGTGTTGTTGGAAAACATTGACTTCTCTCCATTGTCCTCGCTTTAATATTTCCTCATGCTTGTTTTCCTTTTTGTACACTGTTGCAATTGCCATTCAGCTGTGTGAATTGTAGTCCACAGCAGTGCTCAGACTGTTTAGTAGGGAAATACATTACTCCATGGGGGTGAGAAAATAACACTAATGATTTTGGGTTTACTGATGTGCTACTGTAACTGGCCAGGGTTGTAACTCCCTAAACTGGCCCCAGTGCACCTTACTCCCATGCCCATTACATGTGCCACTTCCTTAGTGGGCATCCTCCAACTTCCAAGCTTTCTGTCCTACATCCTCAGCCTGGCAGAGATGGAATGGCACTAATGTGAAGAATGGCAAAAACATGCAAGAAGAGTTGAGAGATGTGATCTCTTTCAGCATGAAGTAGGAGGTTACTGCACTCCAGCTGAAGTGCAATTATTGCATATGATTCACCCGCACATATTTATGCTGCTGTCACAGTACATCAGTGCTAGGCCAGACTGCATTCAGATAGCTGCACTCCATTTAGTCCTGTATCAAACACTTAAATGTTATGACCATAAACAGCTGCTTAAGGAAAAATATTAAAAGATGGCCAAGTAAATAATGATGTTTCTGAGCATATTCTTTTACTTCCATTAGCTGATGATACAGAGGAACCTCCTGATTTGGAGGCTGCAGTAAAACTGTAATATATGATAGCTGCTATTAAAGTTAAACAACCTCTTTTGTTACCCATATAGACCATGTAAGCTTTAGTCTGTATAATATTCTATAGTATTGTATGGTGTACAAAGAATACGTGAGATGATTTGACCATCTGAGAGAAGTGTTTCATTAGGTCTCTTGCACTGTAAGATACTATTAGGGATTTGTGTGGGGGTTTATAAATCACTATGGAATCCTCTTTCAAGCAATCTCTTTTCTGCTGCAGACCCTTAAACTGTTACTGATTCACTATCCACACGTTGTGTAAGCTTGATGGAATCTCTGTATTATGTAATACTTCTGTTTTTGAAACTCACAGTTCTTTGCAAATGGACATCCTCGGTCCTTTCTCCAAAGAATTTGATTACTGTGAATAGGGGACCAGTAGCAGAAGCCAGTCCTATTGAGAGGCATTGAAGCACACTTAGTGTTATTATACACTCTGTATTTTAGGTAAGCCTCAACAAAAATATAAACCAGTGGGATATGAGTAGTCCATTTTCAAAAACAACTTGAGATGAGAAGTGTGCCACACTAGTATAAAAGGCAGAATTCAGGAAAAGAGGAAATCTGTACAAAAAATTGAAAGCTGTAGTTCTGATTGTATCATTTGGGCAAAATAGGTCAGTTTGAGAGGCAACGGAGTATTCTGTCACTCCAGTTCCATTGTTCTGTTGTGCACTGATATGTACAAGTAGAGATTTCCCTTGTCCATATACAAGTTTTTGAAATACAGAGTACCATTCATTTATTGTTCACCTGCATCCGTTTGGGATCTTTTGTGTTTTCTCCCTCAAATGATCTTTCCATCTGCGGTTTCACCTGTTTTCTTCTTCTGTAGCCTTCACTTGAAATGCCCATTTGTTCTGCCAGAAACGTCTCTGTTGTTGTACCTTATCTTTACATTGACTCATTTGGCAAGACCCTTTCTCCCATCATCTGTTTTGACTTCAGTGGCTCTTCTTCATATTAATAATCAAATTTTATTCTTCAAGTTGAAGATGTTCAAGGTCAGTTAAGTTCTCTGAGTCTGGGGCTTTTATCTCCTCATGGGCTCATTCTGTAGTCCTTCCTTATTTGGAACTTCCCATTTCAGTGCAGCTTTAATTTACGGAAGGACTTAGAATTTATTTTTATATATTTTCTATAATACCATGAAAATACATGACATTAATACTGGAAATACGGTAGGATCAAAAGGTTAATATTCTCTTAACTCATCATCTTATTTTTCTTAAAAATGTGGTGTTGTTTAAAAGAAAACTTAAGTGATGAATCTCAGAGACAGTATTGTTAACAAGGCTAACTAGAAAGAAGTATGCTTGTTAAACTTTCCTACATAAATCATCTATACTATGTTCTAAACTCTAAAAAGCACAATTTCCAAATTTTCCTCTGTGAAAGAGAGAGTACTTTCGGTTACTTCCCTTTTTATCAGAGGTCCTGTTCTGAGCATGTGAAGCAAGAATGGGGAGTCTGGCTTCCCTTTAAGACATAGTAGAAGTGAAAATCTCTTCAAGCTTCTAAACTATATTTTCCTTTTAATGAGAAGAATATTTTTTTCTTTTCTATGTCAAGATGACATTTGATTGTAACTTGTGATTTGTGTGTTCCTTTTTTAAATGGAGTTTTTGCTGTGCTTTATTTATGTTGTGGTGGGATAGTTTTCAAAGAGTAAGTAAAATATTCTGATGCCTGCCCTGTAGTACTGGGATTCTAAAAATATGTGCTTAACAAAGCTTTACAGGTACCAGAGATAAATGAATGAGACAAAACAAGAATACTTTAAAAAGTCAAACTGTTACTGAAAGCCAAGCTGTGTACCATTGGAAGTTAGTGGTAGTGTGCAGAGTACATTTTCTTTTAGTCCATATTTATGTGTATTATAAAAAAAAGGAGTTAATAAACTTCTGTGTAGATCTAGTAGCCTTTACAAGGGATTTTTTTTTTTGTTCCATCTGTTTACTGTTTCCATCTCTTTTGTACTATGGATGAGGCATTAGTATATAAATATAAAATTGAACAAAAGGTAAGAGTATGCAGATGCTAAAAGTTCTTCAAAATGTCAGTCCATTTTGCAGAAGTAGTATTTAGAGAAATGAAATCTTGAATTCTTCTCAAGTAAAACTCTTGTTCCCTTCTGAAAGGGAGCACAGTGGCATGGCAGGTAGCAACTTTGTGGTTTTGATGACTG
The DNA here is from genome assembly GCA_013400175.1 of Phainopepla nitens. Taxonomy (NCBI): domain Eukaryota; kingdom Metazoa; phylum Chordata; class Aves; order Passeriformes; family Bombycillidae; genus Phainopepla; species Phainopepla nitens. The sequence goes on along the minus strand of VXBQ01004321.1, from coordinate 186,172 downwards.
TTAATCAAGAAGACATGATACTTTGTAGATTTAGTCCCCTATCATAGAGAAAAAACACAAGCATGAGATATATTTTACTATTTCTAGATGGTAAGAAAAAGAAAAATTAAATTCTTTCACACTTTTTTTCAGATTTTAACAGACAACTCTGCCAATGAACAGGGCCTAAATAAAGTGTTTGATCTGTGTGTTGTATGTGGAGACAAAGCATCAGGTATTTATTTTTTTCTTTCTTTTTTTTAAGGTAGTGCAATTTTATAAAAGCAGTTTAAAATTCTTCTGAAGCTGTGTAACAGTTTGCATGCATATACATGTATAAATTTCTTTACATGCATTGGAGAATTTCACTAAATGGTACTCTAGTATCCATGGGTAGGATTTATTGCTGTTTTACATAGAATCATAGAATATCCTGAGTTGGAAGGGACCCACAAGGATCACTGAAGTCCAGCTCTTGGCACTGCACAGGACACTCCAAGAGTCACACCAAATCTCCAGTGCTGGGAGATTTGTCCAAATGCTTTTTGAACTCTGTCAGGCAGGTGCTGAGACCACTTCCCTGGGGAGCCTGTGCCAGTGCCCAGCCACCCTCTGGGGGAAAAACTTTTTTCCTGACATCTAACCTAAAATCTCCCTGACTGGCTTCATGCGACTCCCTTGAGTCCTGGCACCAGAGGGAGTGGGTCAGTGCCTGCTCATCCATTTCCCCTTGCGAGGAACCTGCAGACCACTATGAGGTCTCCTTTCAGCAGGGAGCAAACTTGCTCGAAAGTAAAATGCATTATTTTTTTTTTTAATTGGCAAAGTCTATCATAAAAAATACAGTTGCTAGAACTCTAAATACTTGTCAGACATCACCCATCTCAAGGAAATTTCTACCAAACTTAGGGCAAAGATCTGATTGGTGTGTTCTAATTGTTAAAATTTCTCTGACTCCCCAGAGGAGGACTGGAGTCTCCCTTGAGGGGCTGGAGATCCAAGGAGGTTTTCCTCCTGTGCTGGCCTTGGAATGTTGGGCAGTGGTAATGACTTTGGGGAGAGTGCCATGTACCTCTGAGCAGCTGCAGGTTTTGGGGAGCCTCTTATGTGACAAGCACTGTCATGGAAACTGCTTTGCAGACACTTCCATGCTGGAATCCAACAAGCTGCATCAAAAGAGTAGGTGAAGAAGCAGCCTCTACTTTGCAGAATGACTATTCATAATCCAGCTGCCACTGAAATGTTTCAGACATTATTCTTTTAATATATATGATGCTTTTGAAATTTCACATTTAGTAGTGGTAAAAAGGTTGTGATAAAGGAATCTAGAAAACCTGTCAGAATTTCTAGAAACTTCCGGAAAGAATCTAAAAGTGTATTCCTCTAAATGAGGTCATATTTGTGATTTATTTTGTAATGTGCCATAGATATTTCAAGGATTCATAAATTAAAAATGTTGTGACTTAAAGCATGCCTCCATCAATCCTTTTTAGTAATGTTTATATTTTATGCAAAATCAAAATAATTTACTTCTAATAATAATTTTAAAGCTTATGTTTTTTAGTATATCTTTGAAATTTTTATATTATAAAGAAACTTGCAGAACTGGTCTTAAAAAAAAAAAGTTGTAGCTATTGTAGATTATTCTTTCATTGATGTTTTACTGCAAGAACTACGGACATACCATTACCCTGTTAGGAAAATGAAAGGTGAAAGTAAAGCTTTGAATTGATTGCTTCATGCTGTCAAATGCCATGTTTGCACTTTCCATGGTTCCATTAGATTTAATGCATGCAATTTCAACAGCTGAACTTGGTAATGAGCAATCATGGGGCTTTTCAGGAGGGAAAATTAATAGAGAAATGTATAAATGAATTTTTTTTCTGTGTTCTTACTAACCTGTTTTCTTAGCCTTTTTTAACACTACTGTCAACAGACAAGGAAATAATTTAACAAGCAAGTTGTCTGTTTGTAAAATTGTGTTTAAGTGCTTTGAACTAAAAAAATGGTTCACTTGCCTTTTTTATGTTGTTTTATAGCCCAAATATATTTTAGGATCTGCAACCCATGGGGAAGAACAAATGTTCATTTTCTGGGTAAAATAGCTAATACTTTGTTTTTAATGAATGTAAAGTCTAAAAAAATAATACTGTACTGTAAAATGAATGTGATGTTTTCTATTATTTTGAAACTAGGGCGTCATTATGGAGCAGTAACCTGTGAGGGATGCAAAGGATTCTTTAAAAGGAGTATACGGAAGAATTTGGTTTATTCTTGCCGAGGAACAAAAGACTGTGTCATTAACAAACACCACAGAAATCGCTGTCAGTATTGCAGGCTGCAGAGATGCATCGCCTTTGGCATGAAACAAGATTGTAAGTCTGAATAAGGGCAAACTGCTTTACCTGGCAGCTACTTGGTGCTACAAAAGATAAGCTTTGTGTAGATACAAATCGTTATCTTGGTTACATATTTTTAAATCACTGTATCTTTTTCCTGTAAAGAATTGTACAAGTTTGGTGTATCAGAAATATTAAATGCTTTCAGGTGTTTGCTTTAAAAGCTTAATAAGCTCCATCCCATGTGATGAAAGTGAATGAATTGTTACTCCTACATGGCAAATGTCAAACATGTCTGCCTTTTTTTGGTGTAGTTCAACTTTTTAATGGTAAATTAAGCTACTGAACTTTTTGAACTCTGTTCCTTTCAGTTTTTCCCCAACTGAGAGTACTGGCAATTGCTGTTCACTTTTGGCAAAGCTCTGCAGAGACAGTTATTCACAAGGCAGAGATCCCCAGTGATCTACAGTTCAGTTCTTACCAATTCAATTCTTACAGATTCCAAGTTCCTTTTTAGCTTTCCATGCATTGGATGTAGTGGTATTGCAATAGCACAGCAGTGTCAGAATACTAAATACACAGAAAATCACACAAATTCTTCAGACCTCATACTGTGATGCTGTTGCAGTACATACAGTACTGGTCTTGTTCTCTGCTCTCTGCCATCCTGCATTTATTTTACTGACCCTCTTGAACTTCTGTGGACATTTTCCTCTTTACAGCCCTGCTTCTGTCAGCAGAAATCAGTAACACAGAGGAAATTAATTCAGAAAGGGAGGAAAAGCTGGGACAGTGAAAGTGATCTTTACTTTCTAGTTCAGCTGGCAGTAAGTAAGAAAAGGCTCCTCCACAGAAGACTTTTTAAGTAGAACAAAATCACTGGGCTTAGAGATCAGAAGGCAGGAAAATAATCTCTGGGTCATGGAGGAATACTGAGTGGGGAGAGGATTGTTTGATGATAAGAAGTCTCATTCCTCAGTGAGGTGGGGAAAGGAAAGAAAACTGCATGATCTTGGACTGTAGCTCTCTCAGTGAGGGTTGTTTGTCCCTTGAAGAAGCTCTGGCCTTTTCTCAGCAAAGTGAAACCCTGTTACTGAGCACAACATTTGCAAAGGAAGATGAAATACTTGCCTCCATCTCTCACCCTTTAAAGCACTATTTGTGATTTGCAGGCTGACTTCAACAGCATTGTCAATACAGAATATTACAACATTTGGGGTTTAAGATACTTATCAGTGTAAAAATTTGCATAGTATCACAGTTTACTGCTATCCTGAAAAGTTTTTAATTTTTTGTCTGAAGTTACACATTTTTCACATTTCCAGGTTTTCCCCATAGGAGATAATACTGTAAGTTTCATTTTAATGTTCAAAGCAAGGTGATTTATCTGTAGGCTACAGCCCAGATTCATTCCACCTTGTTTCACTGAGTCATTCAAATTAAAAATCCACTTTTTCTCTGAGGTCAGTGACTGTGGGTCAGGGTGTTGCCCAGATTGATCTTAAATGGTCTGAAGTGAACTTTGTGAAATGTACCTTTCTCTCTGTATTGTCTGAGGTCCTAACTTGAGAAGCTTCTTTAAGTCAATGAAGTTATGTGGGTGGAACACAGATCCACAATCCATGGAAAAATGTACCATGAGTCCTTTACAGAGGAAGAGTGAGTGTGTGAGATAGTGAAACAGAGAGAATGAGAAGCTTTAAGCTTCCACTTTGATTCAAATTAAAAATGAGGGGATGTCTCCCTTAATTGTAACTTGGAAATATTATATATATTCAGTCTCAGACTTTGACTACTACATCATTTCACTTAGAACACGTCAAGTTGGTGTGCTGGTTTTTATCCAGCTTGTTACTTGTTGGTTATGGGGTATATTTTATATATATTTTAGTTATTTTCAGAATTATTATTAAAATCAAATATTAAATAAAGAAAAAATATTACTTCCTACTCTGTATTTCACAGTGATTTAATAGTTGGATATTATTTCTGTAGCTGTACAGTGTGAGAGGAAACCTATTGAAGTGTCAAGAGAAAAATCTTCGAACTGTGCAGCTTCTACAGAAAAGATCTACATTCGGAAAGATCTTCGTAGTCCATTGGCTGCAACCCCAACTTTTGTAACAGACAATGAAACAGCAAGGTATGTAGATTGTATTCAGAAGTGGCTATCTGTCTTCTGATAAAGGAAAATAAAATTTTAATATTAATCAAAATTAAAACTTATGCTGTTTTCTTTCAGATCAACAGGTTTGCTAGAATCGGGAATGTTCGTTAACATTCATCCATCTGCAATAAAAAGTGAGCCTACTGTGCTGATGACTCCAGATAAGGTATCTGATGATATGACTGATATAATAAGTAGAGCTAATTGCTGTAATTTTATATGTAAGGAGAGAAGGGTGTTCTGTTCAGTTAAATTAATTTTTAAACCACTCCTTTGCAACATTCACCAGTGTTAAAAATGCCTTCTCTTTACAAGAATCTTCTTAGCCTCACACAGTAAAAATTCTAAAAACATGACAGAGTAAGTGCCCTTCCCTCACATTTTTAGAGAGCCTTAAGGGCTGTATTATTTTAATTTTTGTCTTGGGATAATCCTGACACGTGGTTTGCTCTTTTGTACAAATAAAGTGAGGTGTTCTTCTCACAAAACTTCTCATGGCACTATCACAGTGCCACATGTAAATATAGATGGGTTTTTTCTCTGAATCGCTATTTTTTTGGCAAAGCTGATAAGACCTATCTCATCAACAATTTTATTTCTGAGCTGGTTTTCATTTGTTTCCATTTTGTTGCACTTTTTGATCCACTAAAGTCATGTGCTAGCTTCCTCACATTTGCACAGTAGGAAGCATTTGTGTTTTTACAGCTGATATTAAAATACCTCATACTGTTTTCATGCATTTTGCTTTGCTTGCTGGTGTTAGCAGCAGCATACTTGTCTGCAATAATGGACTTTTTTTTTCCCCTGGGACAGAGTGGGACACGTCTTATTGCCTCTCTGAGTTGCTAGCCAGTACTGAATCACTTTTTTACTTTGCAGTTAAACAAAGATATAAACACCAAAAAGGCTACAGCAGAATTCTTTTTCTGCTTGTTTATAAAGGTGGCTTCCCATGCATTCCTTCTTCTCAGATATTCTTCTACCCTATTACTGCTGACTCATTTACATAAGGAAGGAAGATGCTAAAAATACAATCTAGAGCAGTCTTATATTCCTGGTGACAGACCAGCGCGTAGAAATGTGACATCTTTCTGCACTTGCTTACCATCAGTAGTATTCTTTCTGAAAGAAATAGATAGCTGTTACTTTTAGAAGTAAATGTCAAAATATTCTATATTTTAGATGCAGTGCAGTGTCTACTTGCTGTATTTGGATTACCCATGTAGCCATGAAAACAGTTTTCTTACAGGTATATCTTTGCGAATGCTCACTTCTTCATTTATGTGAAAGTCAGGCTATTCTCTTGCAGGTTAACTGCTGCCAATTAACTGAGAATTAAAAGCTGTTCTTTTCCCTTAGGTAGAAGCATGTCAGGGAGATTTAAGTACACTGGCAAATGTGGTGACTTCATTAGCAAATCTTAGTAAATGCAAAGATACGTCACAAAGCAGTACAGAGCTATCCATGATTGAGAGTTTGAGTAATGGAGATGCATCATTACCTGAACTCAAGCAAGAAGAACAAGCTAGTAGTGATGTTACAAGGTAAGGCATGTTACATTTAAAAAGGCTATCCTTTTCAAGAGGTCTCTGTCAATTCAGACCAGTGGATTAGTTAAATCATCACAATGTAGGAAATTTATCTGCTTTTACAGAAATAGTAATATCATCCTAAGTTCATGTAGAAGATAAATATTGTAAGATTCTTCCATGTGAAATCAAAAGACAGTTCCATTAGAGAAATAATTCCTTTTAGTTGTTTGTACTTGAAATTAATTTCAGTATAAATGTTAGCTGATTTTCTTACCTTTTGCTTGGCCGTGCTAAGGTGTGTTCGGTCTTGTACTTTAGTCTTAGTACTTTGCAGCATCCTGGAAAACTTGTTCTTAAGGGATCTCATCTGTGTGATAGTTAAGTACCTGTAACTCTTAATCACTTGAAAAGCATTTTCCTTCTACACAGGAGAAGTTACAGAATTCTCACTATGCATATTAGTACGTTCACTGAATAGATTACAAACTTGTGTCTTGCACTGGTTTTAACAGAGCCATTGTGGTAGGCATACATGTAAGATGTATATACAGAATTATACAGAACATCCACAGTTATTCCATCAATCACAATCACATTCTTCCTTGGTTGTCATCTCATGCAAGTTTCTGACTGCTGTCCCAGCAATATTCTTTGGCACACCATCTACATTTTATGTGCTATTCTGAAAGTGTGTGTGGAGTAAATCCGTTAAGGGAAAAAAGGGGGGCATGTAGTGGCTGAAATACCTGATTTCCCATGTGCTCTCTACTGCTTTGTGTAATTGCAAGCAGATTACGTTTTTTCTGCTCCTTTTTTTATATACTGCTTAGAAAGTCAGCCTGACTTTTTATAGATGCTGATTTGGTCTTTGCTGTGCCCTCCTAGGTAGAGACTGTTAGAATATGCCGTGTAACTAGTATTGTTACATGTGCTGGTAGACATGGTTCAAATTCAATACTATGGCTGTTCAAAGAGATGCAGTAATCTTTCATTTGCTGGCACTTCAGATGCTATTTTTTACCATCTTCAGGGTTTCTGTTCAGGGTTAAAAGTCTGTCTAGGAAAAGGCATCAGGTTCTCTCAGCCAGAGAGCTTGAAAGAGCTCTGACGTGACGTACTCTTGTCAAGTAGGTTACCTAATAGTTGTACAGTGGGGAATTTCAAGTTAAACATTGCTGTGAAAGGGAAGATGTTACTCCAAGAGAAACTAAAATTTTCCTCTAAATTGATGATTTCCCTGTCAGGCCCTATGCCAGCATGATCTAACAGATGTTTATTAAGAAGAAGAGTTTAAGGGACTTCAGAGAGCACATTTAATCCAACCGTGCTTTTCATGTATTTTATTAAATTGATTGCTTGCAGTAGTTACAATTTCACTTTTGCTGTCATAGAGTACAACTTCTGCTGCAAGCACCCCACTGCTTTTACGTTGTAATTTTACATGCCTTGTCCTTTAATACTCTATGATGTTCTTTCTTTAGAGTTTATCTTCAGTCCTATATATCTGTTGATGACTGAGCTGACAAAAAGAGAACTAAAATTGTTTGTAGCAAAGGATATCAGTGCCATGTATTTTAATGTTGATTATGCCTTGTTTTCTCACTTTGTGGGTAGATTTTCATAGCTCCCAGGCATGCTTTGTTCTAGATTCTCTTTTCCATGATGTTTTACCTTACAGACATTGCTCATGTTGAGGCTTTGTGTAGGAAAGGACTCACATTACTGAGCCATGAGGAAGCAAAGCTGCTACTGACTTCTGCTGGCTTACTGCTGGCACTTTATGACATAGAAAGAAGATTTCATTGAAAGGAACATTGAAGAATGAGTTGAGAAGAAAGTGTCATGGGCAGACATGGTTAACAAGTGTACATGCCCAGACTATTTAAAAAGGACTCTTCAGCTTGTGCTAGAATAAATACAGGATAGTGACAGACACATATGATATTTACCTTTTGGGTAAAGGGGAGGTCTTGTTCCTCTCTTAAATTTCTGTCCCTGCCACATGAAGAGCCCTGCAGAGATCCTGTTGTTTCTTAAAAAGCTGATGTCACTGAGCTGCTCTGTTTGCCTGTTCTACCTAAGACTGCAAAGTGTGAATTGTGTAAGACCTGAAACTCAGATCTTCTTCCAGCAGGAGTCCATGGTATAGTTTCTAGAGCTGAGCCATGAATGCCTTCTCTTTGTGCCAACTTTGCACATAGAGAGACAGAAGATGGCCTGGGCATGTCTTACAGTCCATTTGTGTATGCCCCAGTCACCCTCATGTGTACACATCAAGGTACACAGGCTAGTGAGGATCAAAAAGTAGTTCATTTACCGTCCCAAGCCTTGAGGCAGTGTCAGCAGCTCTTTCACTGATATTTCATTTGGTTGTGTACAGTTATGTCAAACAGCTCGATTTTTTTAGCGTGTTAGTGAATTCATATAGCTAGAGAGTGTGGGGGTAGAGAAGGTGGCCAAGTTCTAGCCCAGATTTTGGCATTAAATCAGTGATTTTTAGATTCTGTGGCAATAAACATGTCTATAAATTGAGAATGAGCTCTACATACAAGCTGATAGTCAGCTTTTGTAAAGTTTTCAGGGCTCAGTGTGTAAGTTTTCCATGCAACGCTGTATAGAAATGTTGCTGTTCCCAGGATATGTCATCTGTCTGTAGGCTGTGATCAAGTCTGGTTATTTTTGATTGAAGGTGTGTCAGTTATGGTTCTCAGGTGTATTTATGAACAGAAAAACAACACATGTTATCAAGCAGCAAAATATTGAGTAATGTGTCTGTGCTTGTCCTGACATCTGCCCGCCAGCATTTGTGCTTGTGAAAGCCAAGAGTCGCTGCCGCGCAGCAGAGGGTACTAAGGATTGTATTGAAAACATGGGACTGCTTTCTCTTACATATTTTGAAACAGTCTTCTCAAATTAAGTTGAAAATCTAACTACAGCTCGTTACTTTAAAAAAAAATCGTACTCTGTTTGTGCTTCATAGCAGTAAAAGCCTGTAAAGTTACACATGCACTGAGTGACTGTAACAGCAGTCTGGTGATCATGTCCTCAAAACGCTCATGCCAGCACTCTCAGTGAACATCACTAAAGAGATCTTGAAAAGCAAACTGTGATTCAGCAGCACAACCAATATGTCAAAACTGTGAATTTGTTGGTAACTAGTGTAAACAGGATCAGCTGCTAATTTTTGTTCCAGAGTTCAGTAGAATGTCAGGAAAAGCATGCTGCTGGCTCTTATTTTCCACATCTCACTCTTTAAAACAGACTTCTACATGCAGATTTCAGACTTGTGCAGGTTCCTCTTAAATTGAAATGGCCTCTAAAATGATATTTTGTTTGTTTGTGGTCTTACAGGGCATTTGATACTCTTGCAAAAGCATTAAATCCAGGAGAGAGCACAGCATGCCAGAACTCTGAAAGCGTTGACGCCAGTGCACAGCTGCTTGGTGGAGAAACAAGCATGAACGTTGTTGAAATAGAGGGGCCACTACTCAGTGATGCTCATGTAGCATTCAGGGTACTGAATACTTTCCTACTGTTGCCTGTTAATAACTGTTTTGACATAGTGATGTACAATAATGATCTGACTAAATTTTATTTTGAATTTCTTAGAGGAGTATTTGTGCAGGTATTGGCATTAATTTCCAATTAATGAACTGCTTTTGTTCACTGGTTAATTCTCTGTTTGGACACAAAGAAAGAACAGTACTGTGCTCTGCAGTGGTTTAGCTGCACTGCTTCTTTTATAGTTTCTTAGCTTAAAAGTACTGAGTAATCTGTACAAAAGGATTTACATAGTCAAAGTATTTGCATGAAGCAGAGTCAACATCCACATTAGTGGATCTGATGCAATCTGCAACTGGATTTTGAGACTTCTAAGTGTATTTGTTACTTTCTTGTTTGTGTAGATACCCTATTTTAGCATGGTAGTAATTGACATAAATACAGTTTCTGTGTTAGTTAGCCATATATTTTCTAGATTTATTTCTCATTTTACAAGCTTGTAGAAATTTCTTCTATATATTTTTTTCTATCATCTTATTTTTCATGGACAAATCTAAAAGCTTGGTCATCTGAAAACTTAGTAACAGGCATTTGGTTAACATGCCCCTCTTATCAGCATCTCTTTTGATCATTCAAATGCAAATGATGTCTAATGCAAATGTCGGGGGTTTTTTTTAAATGGCATTAGCCAGAACATTATATTAAAAAATATTAATTTCTGAAGACAGAATTACATTAAGTTCTAAGCTATTTTGGGTCAAATCTCTTTCTTCACATATACAGGTGACGTCACTAATTTTACTTAATATTGTGAAGGGTCCTTTCTGATGTATGTTGGTTATATTTTTGGACTTGGGAGCAGCTGTGTATTCAGTATTCTACTCAAACATCAAAAGATTTCTCATGTATTTATTTGTAAAATACTAATTAAAAGTAAAAAAAAATGAAATTTTTTAAAATTCTCACACACATACGTGCTCTCTGTCTCCCAGAGTTGTAACCTTCTAATGTGAGCAACTTCATTCCAGTTACAATGATTCTTTTCTTTTCTCTGGTTGTCCCAGACATGAATCTTTATATACGAATCAAACTTTTTGTCTTTTTTGTTGCTATGTAGTTAAATAACATACAGCATATAATGGTGTGGCAATCATTCAGTTTTGTGTCAGGATTATACCTTTTTTATTTAAAGAACAATTTAGTTTTTTGCTTAAAAGACTGATTTCTTCCTAAACATATTATGAAGAAAGTAAAATAACTGTCTCACGCTTTGTTTTTGCAGCTCACCATGCCTTCTCCTATGCCTGATTATCTTAACGTTCACTATATCTGCGAGTCTGCCTCCAGGTTGCTGTTCTTGTCCATGCACTGGGCACGTTCCATTCCATCTTTCCAAGCTTTGGGGTAAATGTTCAGTTACTCTATTCACTTACCTTGTGGATATGTGCTTTTGAATTTTTGGGTTTTGTTGTCTTCTTCAGGGACTTCTAAAATTATAAAACTACTGAGTAAAACTGTTATAAATCTTAACTGTACGGTAAATTTTCAGAATCAAAACTACTTGCAATTTGAGTCCGAATTCAGGACTTTGGTTGGGTTTTGTAAGAAAAAGGAGCAGATTTAAAACAACAGAATGCCTGCACACTGCTACTTCTTAAATATATTTTGAGCAAATGGGAATTTCTATCACCTTTTTAATAGCTACAGCTGTATGCTACATCCTGATGCTTATCAGGCAATCACCAAAAATAAGCTTCTGTCTGAATCCCCCAAATTTTTATCCTTATAAGGTGAATTACTAGTAATAGTTTTGCCTTTAATAACTTACATGAAGAAAATGGTTAGCTAGATTCAGCCAACATTCAGAATGAAGTTGTCTATTTCAGAAGATTTGCCAAAAATAAATGGCTCCTGTAACCAAAAGGTAATTCTAACTGTTCTTTTAACAGTTTGTATAACTTCCTGCTTCTCCATCAGAATTCAGGATATCACTTAAAATTCTTAAGTTCAGTTTTGTAGTCCATTGCTGATCATCATGAAAAAACATTCCAAACTGCATGGGAAAAACTGATTTATGTTATATTCAGAGGTAATTTTATGAATATACATCAAACAAGTAAAGATGCTGTATCAGCTCTGACATATATGGTGAATAAATCATGTTAACTTGTTCTCATCTGCAGTGTTTCTGTTTAAGTCAATATCAAAATATCTTGTGACTGTGGCAGCAAAGAGAATTCCTTTTTAAAATGAGGAATTGTCCCCTTTTCCAGGAAAGCTGTCAAAAGCAGGATGATCTGTGATTACCATTTGTGTTTACTGAGATGCTTCAGCCAAATGATTGTACACTTTTTAAGGAAAGATGCTGTGTTGTGTGTAATTAAGCCTGCGTTTTGGAGCAGGAGGAAGGAATATAGTATAAAGTTAAAGAATAGTAAGGGTAAAAACACAGGTAAATGTGATGGTTTTTGGTAGAAATTGTTGACCTGCAGAATTACAAAATGCATAGCAAATCAACATAGTGCATTATGTCATTCTAAGTTTTAAAAAGATTTTTGTTACAGAGAGACACTGCAAATTAATACAAATTGGTATTCTAACAACAAATGGGAATTGCTTCTTAAAAATAAAATGTAGTACAGAAGACCTCTCTTTCCAAAAAGATGAAACCAGAAAATTCTGCAGATGCTGTTTTTATCTGTCATTTCACAATATATTTTTCTGCTTAAAAGATATGGAGGAGTAAGCTGCCATAATAGTGTTAATATTCACCTGCAATAGCATTTATAGACCCAGTAAAGATCATGGGCAACAGAATATAAACAACGTAAATTCACACTCTTCCTTTGAAGTGCTTAAAATGTTAACTATTTTCAAGTGGAGATTTATTTGAAATTAATGCAGCCTTTATAGTTGGAGCACAATATATCCCATAATTTTGACTTTCAGAAGGGTGCCTCATTTCACTTTTACACTAAAGAGACGTTCATGCAGCGTGACGAGTAATGGTTTTGTAAGGAAGATGGATAATTGTACTTGGGTTGTTTCCTCCTCAGGCAACATTCTCCTTTAGTCACAGCAGGATAGTTGCCTTTGACCTAATGATGTAATTAATGATGCCAGATACTAATTAGTTCATCTTCCTGCATGGATCTTTTGTTCACAAGAGAATTTCCTGCTGAAACCTTCACCAAGCTGGTTACAGCCTCTTCGTTTTGTGAGGCTGCTTAAGCAAACTTAAGAGCTGGTTCTGGTGTAGCTGTGATCAGCCATAAAGATGCTGTAGATGGTATGTTTGTCCACACACATGGATCAGAGGAGTAGCCTGTACACCCTGTTTTCAGTGGTGCTCAGCATAGTCTCTTTGATTAAAGGAGGTGAACAAAAATGTGACAAATACATGCAGAAGCTGCATGTACAGTGTCATGTCTACCATAACAAGAACTTGATCATAATGAAAAATACTGCTCTCAGTAAGCTCTTTGTAATTCAGTTAAGGACAAGATCTGTGTTCACCAGTCATTTGGCATCTTAGTATTGTGTTGCCCTAAATCATCAGAACTGTTCTTGAAGATTACATCAGCATTCTTGCAAAAATCCATTCCACTGTATTTTTGTAGTTGAAATCCTAGCTTTAATATGCTTTTCTTCTTTGATAGATCTTGTACTTCTTTTAAATTTCTGTTATTTATATTCACTGGCTAAAATTGAAACGTGTGCCTGAATTTGACTCCTCTCTAGTGGGATTTGCTTTTTAAGGTGCTGAGCTCTTGTTAAGCTCTGTCAGTTAGAGATGCTTGGCATTACTGAAAGTTAGGGTACTAATACGGAAGTGGCTGAATAAGAATTGATATGTTTAATTTTAGTTTACAGCAAAGAAATCCTTACGACTGGTATTTACACTTTGAAGTCCATATTTCAAACCTTATTCCACACTTGAAAGGGATGCAGAAAGTAACAGTCAGAAAGCTCAGAAGCTTGATCACACATGATCTCATTTCACCTGTTATCTTTAATTAAAAAATTATACCAACCTGTCAATATTCAAATTAAAAAAAAAAAAAAAGACCTCTGCGTCTGTTCTGCATCCACAAGAGGAACAGTGCAATCTTTTTTTGTCCATGCATATAAATGTTGTCCCAAATCATAAGAAAACTAGCAAGATAGAGTACACTGTGACAGTTGTCATTTACTGTAACTTCAGCTTGCTTTTTTAATAGAAATCTATCTCGTTTTAGGTCATTTAAACAAAAATTTATTGCTTTACAAAAGTCACTTTAAACCGGGTATTTTTATTCTAGCATAGAAAGAAAATAATGCAGAACTTCATTTAGGTGTTGGTTGTAATGATTGAATTAGATTAATGTTTTATGACGTGCTCTTCAAATTTAAAAAAAAATGTGACTGCAAATGGCTGGTTTTATTAAATTATTGTGCTTTTTAATAGACAGGATAACAGCATATCATTAGTAAAAGCCTGCTGGAATGAACTTTTCACGCTTGGTCTAGCACAATGCTCACAAGTTATGAATGTGGCAACGATCTTAGCTGCTTTTGTTAATCACCTTCAAGGCAGCTTACAACAAGGTAAGATGTATACTGTGCACATGCCAGACTTGGGGAATTACTTGATGTTTTTTAAGTTTTGAAGTGCACAGAAGCTCTTTATTTAACCTTCAGTTGTTATTGTAAATTTACTGTTTAAAGACATTTCATTAGTATTGAAACAATGCTAGCAACTACAGTCCACAAGATAGACTTTATTAGCAATTTTGCAGAAGTCAGCTATGTTAATATTTATCTCTAAATGAAAAAAAAAGGCATATTGTTTTTATTTTTGCGTGTTGTAATGTCTAATAGTGTTCAGCTGTCTGCTAATATCATTAGGTCAAATTAAGAATATTTTGGGCAGCATCAACGTTAAGAACACAAGAGTACTGGGAATATGATTCCTCTATATGAAGAATACAAAGTAAAGAAGGACCCACCTGTCCTTGCTCCTCATAGTGTGACACAAAGCAGCTGAATGCCAACTTGGTGATACAGTTCCTTTACATTACTTGGCTTGTTGACTTCCATTTATTAGTTTTAGTCTACATGGAAGTTTTCAGCAGATCTCCGCTAAGTACACTTTGTTCCTTGTTAATCCTATGTCCTGCATCTTTGGCATATTTTTCATTCAAATGAAAGACATGTCAATTGGCCTCTTTAATTCCGTTCTTCTGAGCAGGAGGGGAGCCTTCTAGCCCAAGCTTTGGGTGCTTGCAGATACTCACAAGGTTGTCAGCACTAAAAGCTAACCAGTCAATAATAGTATAGTCTTCATCTGTTCATAGTCATAACACATTATTCATAAGGTAGATGCACATACGAAAATCAAAGTACTTTCAGATTTAACTGAATTTTTGAGTTGTTTGCTGTTAGGGGTATGAAAATTCACTGTTGTTGATGCCATGCAAGTGCACGTTGGTAAACTGGAAAAAAACCAGCCTACCAGACCATAGATTTTTCATCTTCTTTTATGATAAGATAATTAAAGAATTATTTCCAAGGGGTTTTTGTGATTTAGAAACATCCCCAAGATCCTCCTATAAATAATGATAAAACAAACTGATCAAATTGCAAGATGTATTGGATCAGCTGCAGGTAACTAACAGATCTGTGATTGTCTCTAGGGCAGATACAAATGGAATCTGGAAATTTTGGTCTATGTAATATTTAAAGTATGTTTACCAGAAAGGGTACTGTAGTAATTAGTCATGTTTTTATCACTATTAAAAATACATATTTGTACCATTTAAACTGGGAATTTAGGTCGATTGCAAGAACCAGTTGTGCAGTATGTCAGCTGCAGTATGTCCAAGAGATACCAAGTTTGTGGAGTCTGCAGACTCTGGTTTGATGGGTTATGGAGAGAACAGGATTTTCAGGCTGCTTTGCTATTGCTGACTCAAGGGGAACAGCTCTGCACCAACCACATTCCCCTCAGTGCAAATCAGGAAAGGTGTCTAGTACACCTTTCCCAGCAGTGGCGTGGTCTCTGACTAAAATAACCCATGAAGCTGTACATTATCCATCATGTGGCACAGAGCACAGCTCAGCAGTAGCAGTGTACACTTTAGTAGTGTAGTCTCTTCCTTGATCATTTTAAGCTCTAGTCCATGCCTGATTACTGGAAGGATTAGTGGCAGGAAGAGCCCTGATTGGAAGAGGTGGAAAAAAGAGTGTTAATACTCTATAATTGCTGGTGTCAAGATTATTCAGACCTAATAGGAATTTACAGATGGCATAGATTTCCCTTTGTTTGAATCTAATAAAATAATTATTTTTAAAATTCCAGTGTGACCACGTGTTTTGCATGTGTGTTAACTTCGGAATATTTTTTACATGTGTCTTGGTTTAGATAAGCTGCCAACAGACAGAGGAAGGCTAGTAATGGAGCATGTCTTCAAATTGCAAGAGTTCTGTAACAGCATGGTTAAGCTGTGTCTAGATGGATATGAATATGCATATTTGAAAGCAATCGTCCTTTTCAGTCCTGGTATGTAATTATTCCAAATGTAAAATCTTAATCTGTGCTATTTGTTGCCATATAACTGCTTCATTGTATGAGGTTACTGCCTCATTTGTTGAGGAATTTTGGAAGGTGTTTAAGGACTGTAGGAAGAGGAGAGTTAATCTTCTAATGTAAACAGCTGAATGTTGCTTTGAGGCCTTTTTTTGCACGGGGAGACTTTGATTCTTTTTATTTGTAGATTTTTATTCTTGGCTGTGCCACTCATTCTTTTTGTTGTTTTGGGTTTTAGTTATTTGGGGTTTTTTTTCTTTTCATTTATTTATTTATTGCTTTTAATTCTGTGCCTCCTTTCTCGAGTACATTTTCTGATGACCTGCAGTTTAATTTTCTAAAGTGTTGCTCTTGCACATCCAGATAAAGTGGATTGAAGCTGGGATTTTAATATGTGAAAGACTTATCTGGGCATCAGTTCTCACATTCAGAATTACAGAAACATCACCTTCCCCCACAGACAATGGCATTTCTGGTGAATGAACACCACAAGCATTCACTTACGTTATTATTCCTATCTTCTAAACAGTATTGACTTAATGTACTCTCAGTAGCATTACTAGACATAGATTAGACAATGAAGGTAATATAACTTTATTTCCCTTCTGGGTGATTGGTTTACAAAAGGGAGGAAAGAGTCCTCTGGTTATGGTAGATACTTACTGAGTAATTACACTGTGTAACTCATATCCTGGACTGTAGAAAGTTACAAAATTAATTTTCTTTATTTGCAAGTTGTAGAATTAGCTTTTCACAAAAGGTGTTCAGGTATTGTATCAGTATCCTGCTGGCCTTAGAGTCATCATTCAGAACTGGGATTTAATACAAAGCCAAAACCAAGTCTTTTAATTAAAGAAAAATGTACAAATCTCAAGTACTTGCTCTATCTCCAAGAATTTTTCACAGTTAGAAAGTAAGTCTTCAGTTAGTCCATTTTGCATTAGAAGATTTTAAAAGCACCAGCAGCTTCCTTAATTCGTTGTTGCTCTGCTTTTGTAGATGCTGATGTCCTGTAGAAAAGATTGGAGCAGATGTTAAAATGCTGACAGAATCTTAGTGATCCCTGTCAGTAGTGCAGGGCATGGAGGAGATCTGGGTATTTGGTTCTGTAGATTTACTGGATCCAAGAAGAACTTTCTTTTTGCATTCAGTTGCAGTTCACCCTTACACAGAAAAATTAGTTGAGGTGAGAAAATCTTTTAGAACTTGGGACACTTCCAAAATGTAAATTTTAAGCAGATTTTCTAAAATATAGAATTCATATATTGTGAGGTTCTTGCTTTGCAGTTTCCCTCATGATCTTTTTTAGTATCTGCCAGTGAAAGTGGCAGCATCAGCAGGAATTCATGGTCTTCATCTAAGTGCACAAACAAAACCCTGCAGATCTTCCATTGCTGACATATATATATCAGTAATGGAAGACTTCTGAGATGAAAGACATTAATGCAAATAAAAGGTGGTATAAGTAGAGTCAGAACCCTTCAGGAAAGATGATAAATTTCCAGAGAATATTCCTATTGTGACATTTTTCTATTGTGGATCACTAAGGAAAATCAGATCCTGGGTGTTTTACTATGAAACATAATCCTGCTGTCAGTCCTTATGACTAGGAGAGTCTTGCATGGTTTTATGTGTTTGCTTGTACAGTTCACTGTATCACTGTATCAGTTTCAGTTTCCTGATAAGCAGGACTCACCATTAAACCCACTGAGTTTATACACAATATTAAGCGTGCATGAAAATTTTTGCAGTTTTTCTTTTCTGTTGAGGACTGAACAGTTGCAAATACACCAGTATTACAGAAGAGACTTTTCTAAGCGGATGGTTGGAGGGTGTTTGCTGGTTTAATTTTAGTAAATAATACTTGCAGGAGATGTATATTTTGAGACCCCAAAATAATCCATTTCATGGCATTCCTGTACTAAGAACTGGTACAGGTTACTCCAGGAAAGAAACAAAATTATGAGAGAATACCTCAAGTCCATTTTTTTAGAATTATGTCCACTAGGATTTATGATGGAATCCTCTGGCCTGTGTGGAAAATCAGTTCTGAAAGACACCAAAAAATAGAACCTTGCACTTGCAAAGTAATATTTACCTATTTGTTTAGTCTGGAGTTTATTTGCCTCCTTCCAATTATATTTGACAACACAAAAGGTGGAAGGAAAAATATCTTGGGAAAAGACTCTTGTCCAGTCACATGATTGAGAGAAATTTTCTTCAGCTGATGTTTTCAAATTCACATTACTAATGAGTAGTTGCTTTAATGGCAATGTGTTGTCAGGACCCTTGATCCTTGAGCCATGTAACAAAATCTTCATACACATGAAAGTCATGTTTGGTACCTTGAACAGAAGGGGTGTCCTGGCAATGACTCACAGGCCAGAAGTTGTAATTGTAGGGATTTTACTGCTCTGCTGCAGGATGGGGCTGTGCTGTGCATGCAGCAGAGCCCTAAGGTAAGAAGGCCCTGTTTTAGTAAGCCCTGGTGATTCAGCTGTGCCAAGCCAGCTGTTTGCTTGCCACAAGACAGCCTTGGGCAAAGAGATTAGTGTAAAGGGTGTGCCAAGAAGACTTGACATCTTTCTAAATGGCTGCAAGTGTACAAGCAGTGGTCTTCAGACTTCTGTTTCCAGAAGTTGACTTCTCACTGTGTTTTCCTGACATAGCTTTAAAAACAGCAGCATGAAATGCTGTGTTTTGCACATCCACTCCAACTCTTCATCTACATGATTTGTGATGCTAGTATGACAGTAAAATTTATACATTCAGATAGATGGATAATAAAACTACAGACCATGTAGAAAGCTTAGAATTACTGGATAATAATTTCCAAGACTGACCTGGGAGTTAGGTTGACATTCTTTCATTTTAGCAACACTTAAATTTCAAGTTCAAATCACTGATAGAAATTATGATTAGCACATTTCAAGTTTTTGCACCAAAAAGTTGAGAAGGAACAATCTGCTGCATCCAAGCCTATCTGAATTCAAAAGGCATTTGGACAGTGCTCTCAGCCACATGGTGTGATTCTTGGGGTGTCCTGTGCAGGCCCAGGAGCTGGACTCTTGATACTGATGGGTCCCTTCTAACTCAGCATATTCCATGATTCAGTGCTGTTTTCTGTATGTCTTAGGAAACAGACAGTTCACAGATTTTTATTCTGCTTCTGCCACTGATCTTAATTTTACCCTTCACTTTTCACCTTAATATTATCTGTGCATCCAATGTTCCAGAAAATGTCAGTGTGTCGAAACAATCCTGTTTTACTGCTACACAGAGAACAGAATTGTATCTTCAAGATTACCATAAACATTGCAAGCACTAAGTTTATTTGAACCCTTTAAAATGTCTGATTTTATTTACTGAAAGTTAAGTAAAATATAAATGTAAAGAACAAGAAATATAAGGAGGTAAAGTAGCATCTGCCACTAAAACTGAAGTTGCTGCAGCTACCACATAATTATTTCAGTATGTTGGCAACTGGATAGTCTGTTTGGATTTTAGTTCATTTTTTGTAGAATGGGTATAACAAAGAAGAGGGGTTTTTTTCAGATCACCCAGGTCTAGAAAATGTGGTACAGATTGAGAAATTTCAAGAAAAAGCTTACATGGAGTTCCAAGACTATGTAACAAAGGCGTATCCGGATGATACCTACAGGTCTGTAAACTTAGATGCTTATTTGATTGATTCACTTTTCAGAGTCACTTATTTGTAGTTTTTCATGTAATAGATATGTACATTTTCTTCTTACCTCCTTAAAGTTAAGAAATTACCTTTAGAACACTTCAAATATTATGCATGTGGTCATCCATAGTATGAGTAGTATTTTTCATCTCACTATTAATTTCTAAAATTAAATATCAGAAATAAATATTAGTAACATTCAATTTGAATGTTTGGAATATTTTCTCATTTAGTCTTAAATCCAAACATACATAGTACATGTAGTTGACAGGCATTTGCACATTTTCTGTACTGTTCAAGACATGACTAAACATAAATTTAATGCTATACTGATTTAAATATTTAAGCCTTTCATGAAGTAGATGTAGCAAACTTTGACCAGTAGTGTCCCTTGTCATTTTTTCTCTTCTTTTGCTAATAATATCACGGAGAACAACACCAAAGTCTGTGATCTGCTTAGTAACACTTTTCACCAAACTTATTTTCCAGACTGTCTAGACTTCTTCTCCGGTTGCCTGCTCTTAGGCTGATGAGTGCTGCCATCACGGAAGAGCTGTTCTTCGCAGGACTGATTGGGAATGTTCAGATCGACAGCATCATCCCGTACATTCTGCGAATGGAGACAGCCGACTACAACTCTCAGATCATAGGTCATGGCGTGTAAAAGTCGCAGTGCAGGATTCTGTACCATGGCAATCATGGTGATGTAAATGCATACCCTGTCTCCAAGAGATGGTCAAAAGCCTTGCAACGCACCTTTCCAAAGAAGGCTCATTTCCTCCTTTCCAGTACACTTGGGAAACATGGTGGAGTGTATTAGGATATAGGATCACTTCCAGGTCTTCATCTATCTTTAAGGACTTGTAAATTAACTTGATATCTGAAGAAAGTCAAGAATTGTCCATCCTATTTTTGTAGGTAGACGGACTTGGAATATTTGTTTATGAAGTTGAGGCTTATGAGGAAACTGAAGAAGCTGTGACTGAACTAAGGTATCTCAACTTAGTTTGATGTTTTAGACAAATAAATTATCTTTCCTCTCTGAGTTTTGTTTTCAGTGTTTTGCTACTAGTTCTTTTCCACGTATCAAATTGAAAATACATAATCAAACATCATGAAAAGGCCAGTTTCCATGCAGAGAAGACCCAACTTGGTTTTGGCTGCTGTTTTGAAGAGATTTGTTTCTTGCTGAATTAAAACACTGGATACCATTACAAGTGCAGGGAAAGTAGAGGATGTTCACATTTTAAAATATTCTCATGTTAACATTGATGCAGTTGATCAAAAGAGAAGCAGTAAAGAGTCAATAGTGACTTTTTTGCAGATGCAGCAGAATACTTGTAGCAATAACGTGGTAGACAGCAGCTGTTTTATACTACGAAAAACTAACAGAGAAGTGTATACTGCATTCAAAGACAGCATACTTCCACTTTTTCTGGTCTCAGTGCTTTTTCACTCTACCCTTCCCTCTTTCATACTCAATGCCCAGTGATGGAGGCATTCTAGATGCCTCTTAACTTTTGTCCCTGTCTTTATTTTTTGTTATGTCTAGCCCTTGGGTATGTAATTCTCTTTTCCAACCAGTCCTGTATGATTGCTTTTCAGATTTGAGTCTGTCAAATTCAGTGTCCTTCTGTATGGGAGCATAGCCTCTGCTGCTTTTCCTTTCCTCATTAGAAATGGGTCTAGATAGTCCATACATGTTGCCTGAATCCTTCTCCATAGCTCCCTCCAAGGATGAATTTAAATATTCTTCTGTCTTGAGGATGTGACTCACTTGGCAATTAACACTGACCTGTGGTTGTTTCTTACTTCCTTTTGCAACAGGAAATTATGCACCTCTGGCTAGTTTATTTCCTGTTGCTTAAAATGAGAGAAATATCCTAGTGAAGGTGATGGTCTTCTTCAGACATCAGCATTTAGGATTTTCTGAATCTTGGGTCAAGGCCGAGTTCTATTTAGCATGACCCCTTTCTTTCTCTGGCAAAACTGAGTGAGGAAGAGCCTCACCCAAACAAGAAACACATGGCTGCACCAGAAATTGCTTAGCCAGAAGATCAGATTAAATGGAGGCCTTTGCCCACTCTGCAGTAGCAGTTCCAAGGCCACTCTAAAACCAAGAGACTACTTGGTGAGGCTTGGGTTCTAAAGTTGTTGAGTTTTGTAGTTTTTCTCAGGATTGCTATCAGACAAAAATCCTGAGAGCTGCCTCTGACATTGAATTTCTGTGTTCTTCTCAATTCCACTAACTGAGCTGCTTTGATCTTCCTCTACCCAAGCTCCATAACCGGAGACTGTATCATAGAATCACAGAATCAGGTGATGGTTGGAGTTCAAAGAGGCCTTAAAGATCATCTAGTTCCAGCCACCTGTATGGACAGGGACATCTTCCAATAGACCAGGTTGCTCAGAGCCCCACTCAGCCTTGCCTTGAATGCTTCCAGGAATGGGGCATTCACAGGTTCCCTGGGTAACTGGTTCTAGTCCCTCACCCACTCTCACAGTAAAGAATTTCTAGCCAATATCTTACCTTAACCTGCTCTCGTTCAGTTTGAAGTCATTCCCCCTTGTCCTGTCACTACATGCTCTTTAATAAAAAAATCCTTCTCTATCCTTGTAGGGTCCCTTCAGGTACTGGAAGGCCACAATTACGTCACCCCAAAGCCTGCTCTTCTCCAGGCTGAACAGTCCCAATTCTCCCAGCCTTTCCTCCCAGGAGAGGTGCTCCATCCCTCTGATCATCTTGGTGGTCTCCTCTGGAGGCTCCAGGAGGTCCATGTCCTTCCTGTGCTGGGAGCCCAGAGCTGGATGCAGGGTTCCAGGTGAAGTCTCACAGGAGCAGAGCAGAGGGACAGAATCCCCTCCCTCCCCTGCTGCCCACACTGCTTTGGATGCAGCCCAGGACACGTTTGGTTTTCTGGGCTGTGAGTGCCCATGGCTGGGTCATGTCCAGCCTCTCACCCACCTGCACCCCCACGTCCTTCTCAGCAGGGCTGCTCTCCATCTGTTCATCCCCCAGCCTAGATTGGTACCAGGGGCACCCAGGGGCAGCACCTTGCACTTGGTCTTACTAAACCCCATTTCTTGAGTTTGTCCAGGTCCCTCTGGATGGCATCCCATCCTTCAGGTGTGTCAAAGGCACAGCCTCAGCTTGGTGTCATCAGCAAATCTGCTGAGAGTGTACTCGATCTCTTTGTCTGTGTCATTAATGAACATAATAAATAACACTGGCCTTGATACAGACCCCACATGTCACTGATGTCCCTCGGGATTCTGAGCCACTGAACACTGTCCTCTGGTTGCAACCATCCATCTACTTTCTTATTCATCTAACAGTCCACCCATCAAATCCATCTCTCCAGTTCAGAAAGAAGAATGTTGTGGAGGACCATGCTACACAATTGGTCATAGCCAGTCCCACAGATCAAAGCACTTAGTGCTGAGGACCCCTGATGGCATGGAACAATGTGTGTGTAGGCCTTTGCTGTGCCTTGGCATTCACTGACTTGCTGGAAGACAGTTTTCTGTGTTGGAACTGGCCATGGCAGCTGAGCTCTTCTCATGTTACAGCTTTTGAAGGTTGTAGGGTTCAAGTTCTTTATCTGTGTGTCCTGGAGAGCTGTATGAAGATGACTGTCCTGAGCCTCAGGAGGTGTGCATCTCATCTGCTGCGTTTATGGAAGTATGAAGGACTGTTGCTGCCAACCTGCTGTGCTTGTTCTCTCCCCATGGGTTCGAGGCCCATTTTTGATCTGTAATACCAAGTTGCAGATGGGAAGTTGATCATTCTCCAGTTCTGCTCTCCTCAGAAATTCTGACTCTGTTTTCTAGTCCCTTACTATCCCTAACCCACCTCTGGCCCTAGCAGGCACAAGAGATTTACAGTCCTCTACATTAAAAGTTTAAAGGAAACTGACAACATATTACTCCTGAATATATTGGAGGTAGTTTTCCAGGCATTCCACTACTCTTGGAAAAGTTTTACTTTAATAGTCTCCAAATTTATGAAACCCAGATAATAGTAAGATGGGAATAAAAATCTGCTTTCCTTTGTAATGCAGTATACTGCACAAATCTCTCTCATATCGTTGAAGAAATTTTTCACTCCATAGCTTGAGTCTCGGGTGTGATACGCAGTTCTTTGTTTACAGCTGATGGAAAGGTTCAGCTGATGCAGCCTCTCATGTGGTAGTGTCCAGCTTTGGAAACAGCTGAGAAAATACCAGTGTATCTGCAGATGGAAATTTTTAGCAATTGAATCCTCAGTTCAGCCATCTTTATTGCTTGAAGGGACCTTGGAAGATTTTTCATTCCAACCTTTCCTGGGAACAGGACCCCAGAAGAGACTATCTAGGACCCTGTCCAGTCGCATCTTGCAGTGATCGATTGCTCTCAGCATGAGAAATGTCTATTATATCGAGATCGTCATGACTTCTTAAAGAGAGTGGCCCTGCACCAATGTCAGCCACTTCCCTTAATATTCTAGGGTGGATCTCTTCTGAGCCCGTGGATTGCTGTGGGTTGAGCCCTTGCAAGCGGCTGCAGACCAGCTGTTCAGCTACTGGTGGGTTGGCACATGCATTGTAGATACTCGATCCGGTGCTCTGCGGTCCAGCTCTGCTGGTAAAGATGGAAGTAAAGAAGATACTGAGAACCTCTGCCTTATCCCCATGACTACTGAGTAGTTTCCCTGCCTGGTTAGGCAATGGCTCTGTATCTTCCTGGGCTTCTGCTTGCTACTCACATATCTGCAGAAACCTTTCTTATTCTTGACATCTTTGGCCCATTTTAGTTCTGTCTGAGCCTTAGCTTTCCTGGCCCCATTTCTGTGTGCCCTAGCAAGGTTTTTGCAGTCCTTGATGGGTATTTAGCTGCCTTTCCATAGCTACTATGTGTGGGTTGTTCTTTTGGTTTTTGTTTTGGTTTTTTTTTTGGTTGGTTGGTTTTTGTTGGTTTTGTTTTTGTTGGGGGGTTTGTTTGTTGGTTTGGTTTGGGGTTTTTTCCCTTTTTTATTTTAATTGGAGCACTGTTTTGGAGGGGATTTCCTCAGAACCTGATTTTCTCTGGATTCCTGTCCTTGTTTCCTCCTTGTGCCCTAGTCTGAATGCAAGTTAACTTCAGTTACACATGGACTGCAACTACCATGGGCTGCTGGGCCAAGACTTTGTGCTTAGGATGTGTCAACTCATAAGCACAGAAACCTTGGTCATGTTCCACATCAGGCTGTTTAAATTCAGGTGTTTGTAAATGGTGAGGGCCAAAAACCCCTGCATTTTATCATCTTGGATACCTCTGACATTTGGACCTCTAAAGAGCCAAAGTGCATACATACCACACATAGCAAACAGCTCTGGCTACTGGTAAGTGACCTTTTTTTCCCCAAAGTTACACATTTTTATAATTATAAATTTTCAAGATTGATGTAAAGGTGGAGTGCAGCTAATCTGTGCAGCCTGCCAAGTAATCTGTTTTGTCTTTATGATGATCTAAAAGATGCATCCCATACAGGAGGTTGTTTCAGTGTTACTTTGCTTAGCAAGATCTTAATTAATTTTTTCGTTAATCATTTTAAAACTATAAATTCATCCTTTTGATAAGGAATGAGACATAATGGGGTTTCCTCAGGAGTGGGAACTTTAAAACAGGTAAATACAGGAATCAACATGTTTTTTTCTTATTCATCCATGTTAACCATTACAGTCATCTAGGAACAATGCAACAGCTCATGAGAAAACCAAACCATGAAGTTCTGGTTTTGTTGTTTTGGTTACTTTTAGATAACTGCTTCTAAGTTAAATGAAATATATCGAGTTACCTTCAACTGAGACCCTTAGTGTTTCTGACAGTTATTTTTTATGATTACATGATCTCACATTACCACCTGTGTGATTGTCATTTATAGTCTTGTGAATGAATATTCCTTGGTACTGAATGACAGACTGGCTAATATGACTGGGTTCTGTCAGTACCACTGTCAATACAATAACAAAAATGTGGGTATTGAATCGTACTCCACCATGGATGTTAAAATATTTCATTGTTTTTGTGATTTCTTTTCAACTTTAAATTTCTTGTCAACTTTTTGATCTTTACAAGCCTTGACAGTTTTCAGAGGCAGTCAGGATTTAACCAAATTGTGGCATTTACCAACCAAAAACTCTTTGCCAATAAAAGGAGTTTAGTTTCAACAGCTTTAAAATTTTCAATATTGAGAGCAAGAAAAATCATTTTAATATAAACCACATGAAAGGAAAAACAATTTTATACATTTTAGAATCCTATAATTTAAAGATGATAGTACTGTTACACATAAGAAGCTTACTAGTTCAAATATTTTTCATGAAGCTGTATGTTGCACACGTGTATGTGGGTTTAGGTTGCTTGTTTCATACTGCTAAAGTTCCTAGAGCAAATAACTGTTACATTTTAAATCTTTTTCAAGAGTACCTTCATTACAACACCTGTAGTTACAAACCTATCTGTCCATACATTTATTCTTGTGTGATTTTCAGGGTCAGTGAAAGTCAGTCTGTTGTTTTTGAAACTGGTCCTGTTCATTTTGTTCAGCCTTTGTGGTTTGCTAGTACATCAGTTTCAGTGTAAGCAATACAGTGTCAGTGTAGTTGTCTGCTGTTGTATAAAAAAAATCACTTTAAATGTCTTGAAACCTGGCTAAATTGGAAAACTCTATTTTGGATGTATTTTTAAAAATAAATTTTAAGTTTCTATTATAGAAAAGAATTGCAATATCCTGTTACTTCGTTTGTGCTTTATAGGGATTGTCCTGTGGACCTAGAACACTGTATATGATTACAAATAGTTTGTGGATCTTTCACGTTTTTATTACACAGTGTAGTATTCTCAGTTATATTCAGTCTCTGGGATTTGTGGTAGCTGCAGTCTCTTACTGTTTGCTAATCTTTGTTGCAATTAACCCTTTGTTTCCATGCTTACTACTTTTTGCCTATGCATTTGACAATTAATAATTTATTGTAAAATTTAATTTACCAGTGTTTTGGTTTTTAAAATGCTGTATGAAAATATGTATTGTAATGAACCTCGATCATGCATCTTCATGTCATATAATGCAATAATAGGTATTTAGAAATTAGTATTTGATTCATTATGGATCAGTTTTAGGTTGAAAGTTACAGAATGGTTGAACAAAGCATTTTTTCTTTTGAAAGAAAGAGACTTCAGATGTTCAAGTAAACTTATCTCAGTTTTAAATACTACTGGATAAATAATGAATTTATTAATGTTTAAAATCTTGAAATCAGCACAAGTTTTGGTCTATTTCAGAACTGATTTCTCAGTGATAATTTAAAAAGTGTAAGGTTTTTGAGTTGTTGTCTTCTGTTATAAATGAATGTGGCATTTGCGTGGATGTGCAGATAACCCAGAACATTATCCAAAATGAAAAACTAATTGCCATTCTTTCCATGTTTAAATTCTGAAATGTTTTTATCATTAAGTAAATTAATTACCCCCGACACACTGCAGAGAAAAGGTAAGGTGCACTGGTAAAAGATTAAGTCTGGATAATGCAGTGAGTTTACTAATTATGAGAGCTGGAAATAAGCATTTAGAGTCTCTTTCCCAAGAAATTTTACTCCAGGCTCTATCTTGCCTCTGTTTTGAAGACTTAACCTTTCTTGGTACTTAGAATCACAGAATAGTTTGGTTGGAAGGAATCATAACTATCATGTAGATGCAAGCCCTCCCACTAGACCAGACTGCTCAAAGCCCCATCCAGCCTGGCCTTGAACACTTCCAGGATGGGGCATCCACAGCCTCTCTGGGCAACCTGTTCCAGTGTCCACTACCCTTATCACATAGAATTTCACAGAGTCCTAAAGTCATTAAGGTTGGAAAAGACATCTTGGGTCATGGAGTCCAACTGTTTCATCCTCGTGTCCAATCTGAATCTGCCCTCTTGCAGTTTCAAACCATTGCCCCGCGTCCTATCACTGCAGGCCCTGAAGTCTTTCTCCATCCTTCTTGTAGGCCTCCTTTAATTATTAAAAGGCCACTAGAAGCTCTCCTCAGAGCCTTCTCTAGGCTGAACAACCCCAACTCTGTCTGTCTGCATAGGACAGGAGCTTAAGCCCTCTGACCATTTTTGTGGCTCTCCTCTGGATCCACTAACTTCTACAGAGCCCTGTTCCCCAGTCAGTCTGCCAATGAACTACTCCTTCTGCTAGTAACTTTCCACAGCCTTTTGGCCACCTCTGTGGCATCTGTCTTTTTCTGTCAACAAACATCCCCAGCACCTGGTCTTGCCTTACCTCCTAATACCTCTGTCAAATAACTCCGAAGAGCATTTCTGTTTCATCATAGGAATCCATCTGTATGAGCTGCTTTGTTTTTCTTCCCATGTGTGCCGAGTCTGGGTTAATACATGCTGTGGATAGCCCTGCCCTCGCTCTGATACACAATGGCTAGCAATCTTCTCTTGGGTGGATCTTTATGAGAAGAAGCCAAGGTTGTGCATTTGGCTGGAATGTAAGAACATTGTTGTGCCCTCAGAGGCACTGTGTTGCAGCTAAAAGCAAGTCACTGGATTGCTAGAGCTTCACCATCTCCAAGTACCAACATGTGGAGGCTTAAGGTTCTTGTGGCTCTTGATACTGGCTGAACAAATGAATTTCCTGATAATTTTTTTAATAATTAGTTCTTGTAGTAATGTTTGCCCAAATCTATTTTCAAGTTAACTCTGCTTGGATCAAGGGGAGGTGGTGGGGTGCTGGTAAGGAGACAGGAATATTTATGTCCTCTGTGAAATGGTAGGGGAAAAGGGATAACACAGAAGTGATACTATGGGAATGCTTTTAACTAAACTTCTGTGGTGGATTTGCCTGTGACAACAGAGAAACCAGATGGAACTGCTCCACCACGGGTTCTTCTGAACTAACACAGTGCATTTCACTCAGCAGAACTGTCTGCTGCACATCCAGAGAACAAAACTGCCCTGCTCTGAACTCCTGGCCATACCAATGCCCAGACAAGAAATTTGACTGGCAAGAGATAGGTGAGCAGCCAGCCCCGTGGCTTTGGTCCTTCGCAGGCCTGCAGTCTAACCCCTTCCAAGAAGATGTTCAGGAGGTTCTGAGCTCCTTTATGATGACTTCAGTCCTCCTTCATCCTAGGGTTTTAGCAGGGAGCAAACTGAACAGCCACGTAGTTTGGCTAATGAAGACTACCTGAGCAACAGCTCCAAAAGGAATTTTTCTTTCACTCTGTAACCAGAAGACTTTTGCCATTGGAAAATAAAAGATTAAGGTAGATACTGCTGGAGAAATAACCCAGACGCTTCCCACAAAGTGGCAGGTATTTTCTAAAAGTGCCAGTAAATTTATTATTCTGGGGGTTTTGAGAGCTAAACTGTTCTCACAGTTTACATCCTCAAATGTTTTTGAAAATAATGATGTACTTTTTTGGTAACATGTCACTTATTTCCAGGCTATGAAGTTATCTTCTAACTTTTTCAATCAATAGAACTCAAGTGACAAAAACTTCTTCCACTGTGTTTTTGGGAAATATATACGGATGATAGGACTGAAAAAAAATGTTTTAGTAAAAGCAATAGAGATTTCACTGTTTAGTCTAAAGTGAGAGACTCTATGGTTAAGAGACTGGATTATATTGTATTGGACAATGAATTGTGGAGATTGGTGTTGTGGATTGGACTTTGCTTCTGGAATTTTGCTGTTTTATAAGGATAGGGCAGGAATAAGAGCATAGTATTTTTTCTGTTGGATTTTATTCTTAGTTTAATTAAGAAAAGGATTTACATTTATTGTTGCAAATGTATGTTCCACAGTTGTGAACCACTGCAGACTAAGTTTACATGATTTTCCATACTAAGAACAGAGGAAATGGCAGTGTAATAGGCAAATGTAATAAAAAGACTTCTTCTAAGGTAAAATATAAATACTAAATTATTCTATAGATCAGTTAACTTTTGCACTTTCTGAGAATATGTGAACTTAAGTTTTTCAAGATAATTGTACCACTGAAAAAAGGTCTTTAAAGGAAAAACTAAACTATGTAGGATTCAGTGAGATGGTTGTGTGCTAACAGAATGAAGGGAAGTTACATGTCATCCTTTGAGTCATTCAGGAAATTGATTCGTTTATTTTCGAAAAATATGCTGTTTGTTATACTCTGTTAGGAAAGAAGCCAGTTACTTGTGTTCAGACTTGAGAGGGGTTTTTTTAGGCTTGAAAAGGAGTTCTGGCACTAATTTTGTGACATGTACTTGAACTAGAGAAGAAAAACAAGGCAGCATTAAATGTATTTAGCAAGAGTTTTTGAGGCAGCGAGGCTCAGTGTGCTAATTTAGGGGTAAAAAAAGCAACATCTAACAAGAGTCTTAAATTTAAAAACCCTGGGAATTTTGTATGGGTGCATGAGTTTGACAAGCACCTTGAGTGCAGCATTTCAATGCTGTCTCCCAAAGATGTCCTAGAAAATCCTTAGGAAGACTTACTTGCATTTGCATTCCCCTGTATTCAGCTGTGACATCTGCACCGAGTTCAGGGAGAATTTTTGAACACAGTAGTCAGATTCTCTTTTTCATGCACAGTGACACATTAACAGAAGCAATTTAAGTAGATGTGATGGGACTTCAGTAGTTACGAGGTAAAGAAATTCTCAGTGGAGATCTCACTTGACTAACGTAATGGAGAAAATAGTACAAAAAAATTTAAAATGTAGTTCGAAGAAGATGCTGTAAAATGTTTCTGCTACTAAGAAAGTATTCCCCACAAAATCTTCTGTAGCATCAAAGTCACATGAAGAAGTTGATCCATTCTTCCAGCTTTGTGTCACAATGCCTTGTCCTCCACAGTGCTCTCAGACAAAGCACCATGATGCCACATGCATCAGTGAAGTGATCCAGGTAATTTCAGCTCTGGAGGGGGAAAACCCACAACAAACAACTACATTATTTCACTGCCAGCAGAGAAAATTCTCATGGAATTATCCTCAGTCAGTGAAAATTATCCCAGTTACATTAATCAGGAATAGGCTCAGAAACTGGCATAAGCATTGAACCTATACAATGTTTCCAAAGTTGGTGTCCTAATTTAAACTACACTTCTTTCATATTCTACACTCTATCATCAATAGTTTATATCAAAATAATGGTTTCTGTGGATGAAGGTAAAGACAATGAGTGAATTCTGATTGTAAATGTTCCTCCCTGGTTTTTTGCCTGCTAATGTACACTTATCTGATCAAATTTTAATATATTTAATAAATTTTCTAAGACTTTGGACTGTGAAAATGCAAATAACCTGCCACAAGTATACTGAAGCCTAAGAATTGTTGCAAAAGCGATACTGTCGCTCGAGCACAGAAACAGCAGGGCCTACGTTTTGTGTTTGAAAACAAAACCACTTGTGTTAAAACAAAAAAAAAAAAATGAGTGGAAACTCAGCCCACTAGACTTTACATTGAAATTGATATATTTCCACACTGTGAACTTGGCTGACACAGGTTTTTCCCAGTCTCATCTTCCTTTCAGGTTTAGCACTACCTACTTAATTTTGCACTCCAGCTCCTGGTTTGTCCCTTCCCAAAACCCCAATTGCGACAGTGCCAGACCCGCAGCCTGCATAGGGTGAGGTTTCACCTGCCCCGCCCCCGATTCTTGACCCGNGGTAAAGACAATGAGTGAATTCTGATTGTAAATGTTCCTCCCTGGTTTTTTGCCTGCTAATGTACACTTATCTGATCAAATTTTAATATATTTAATAAATTTTCTAAGACTTTGGACTGTGAAAATGCAAACAACCTGCCACAAGTATACTGAAGCCTAAGAATTGTTGCAAAAGCGATACTGTCGCTCGAGCACAGAAACAGCAGGGCCTACGTTTTGTGTTTGAAAACAAAACCACTTGTGTTAAAACTAAAAAAAAATTGAGAGGAAACTCAGCCCACCAGACTTTACACTGAAATGGATATATTCCACACTGTGAACTTGGCTGACACAGGTTTTTCCCAGTCTCATTTTCCTTTCAGGTTTAGCACTACCTACTTAATTTTGCACTCCAGCTCCTGGTTTGTCCCTTCCCAAAACCCCAATTGCGACAGTGCCAGACCCGCAGCCTGCATAGGGTGAGGTTTCACCTGCCCCGCCCCCGATTCTTGACCCGGGCAGCGCTGGACTCCTTCCCGCCGGTCTCGGTAGCTTCTCTCATCACATCCTGTGACTTGAGCGAAATAAGGGACTGTCAGCAGACATTTCTATCATAAAGAGGCTCTTCTCCCTATTCTGAAGTTCTCTGCACGTTGCTGACCTTCACGCGTACGCAGCAGGCAGCCGTTCTATGAATCCAGACCGCTGGGAGCCAAACCGCGGCTCCCTCGGCGGCAGACGCCGCCCTTCAGGGCCCGCGGGCGGAGCTGGCGGCGCGTTCC
>VXBQ01004321.1:120085-153926 GCA_013400175.1 Phainopepla nitens | reverse complement strand
GGCGGGGAGGCGGCAGCCCGCCCCAACATGGCCGAGTACGTGCAGGTGCTGAGGCGGGCGCTGAAGCACATCGGCGGCCACGGCGGCGCCCGCGGCGCCATCCTGCAGCTGCTCAGGTAACGCGGCCCCGGCGCGGGCGGCGGGACCGTCCCGCTGCGCCAGCGCCGCCCCGCGGGNCGTGTCGTGGGCGGCCGCGGGTGCTGTGCTCGGAGCGGTCCCCAGGCAGGGCCCGCGGCTGTTCTGTCTTCCTGAGGCACCTTCAAGGTTCCTGGATGCCGAGCTGTCGGTACTGCCCGCGTCGGTGTTCGTGGTGTCCAGCCCCAGCCCGTAGTCCTGTTGCCACAGGCGCGCTCTGCTGTAGCTGCCTTCGGCGCTTCTGAGTGTGTACACTGTCGTGCTCTTTGCTCTGGGTCACCTCCGTCTGGCAGTGGCGTTCTTGAACTGCAAATCTGAAAGCCGTGCATCTGCTGAAATCCCGTGGTATAAAGCAAGAGAATTACTTCATCTGCCTTACTGGCTCTATTTCTTCTAATTCCCTTCAAACTGCAGGTCACATCTGCTCTTTGGCAGTGCATTGTCACTGCTGATCTGTGCTCAGTTTTGGATGGATGGCCTCCAGCCACAGTGCCATTTAGTGCAAAATAAGTTGCAACCTTTATTTCCATTCACATCTGAGTACTTTTATTCCCCAACTACAGAACCTTGCACTTGTCCACATTAAACTTCCTCCTGTTTGTTTCCCTCAATCACATCTCATCTCTTTATTGTAACAAGTGAATTTGGATTGTGATACAGCATGCTTGAAGCTGGTCCCAAACAGGAGTTGCTGGTTTATGAAGGTACTATTTTTTCATTCAGATCCTTGATGAAATGTAGGGTGGAAGTCTAAATAGTACATGATCCAAATTCAGCAGTATCAGTAACCCGTGCTACCTTTACAGTTAGTCCTGCAAAAGTATGAGGACGTATCCAGGAAATGTTTTAGGCCTGACCACACGCTAAAAAGCCTTTTTCTAAATGAATATTGTGAAGTCAGGAATATGAGTGATTTGCAAACAGAAAATTCTCTGCTATATATTAAGGGCTTTCTTATCTTACCACAAACAAGCAAAGCTTTCTGAACCTTCTTGAAGGCTTTCCCTCCCCAAATACACATCATAATGGCCCTTTTTCTGTTACTTCTTGTGGCTTAAATTGATCTGTTTTAAAGAGTTAAACGTAAAATTTTACACAGGCGCTGATCAGGCTTCTCCAGCATTTTCATACAGTGGCTTTAGTCCCTGCTGAGCAGTAAGACTTAGTTTCCATGGTTTCCCTGGCTAGTGCTTTACTGCTATTACAATTACTATTTTCTGTCACACATCTACCCCCCCTCCCTTCCCCAGATTGTTTCCTCCACTTTGTTTCCTTCTCAGGCTGTAGCTGTTACTCTGACAGTTCTCAAGAAGAAATGGGGCTGAGGAAATGGAAGTGTGGAAGAGTTTGAGGTTTAGGTGTCATCAGAGTGCCTCTTTCTAAGCTCAGCTTAATGAATGTCTCCTCAGAGATCTTTTGTGAGTCCAGGAGCCTGTGTTGACACCTTTCCAGCACACAGAAAAAGAGGGCAGGCAAGACTGGAGGCAGTGCTGTCCTTTTTTTTCCTTCAGAAGACTGAAGTTAGGTGTACTAGGTGGGGAATCACACCTGATCCTCATAACCACACCAACCACAAACAGCTGCTGCCTCCTGGTCACCTTTCAAGCCATTAAAGAATCCATCCCAGCTCAAGGAATAGGCTTGGTGCTTCAGGGAAGAGTACTCAAGATGTTCTTTCTTGCAGAAGTACTCACTGGTAACTGGAACAAAATTATTTACCCAAATCAGGAGACTCTTTCCCAGAATTTCCCTGCTTTTCTCTATATGTTTTTCACTGAGGCAGCTGCAGCAGATTTATATGCTATAAAGGCAAATTATTAAGAGCCTTTGTGGCTGGAAACACTCTTGTTACTTAAAATTCAGTGAAATTGGCTGGAAAATATTCTCGGGAAGCCATAAATACCTCTTAGTGTCTGATCCTGGTATTCAGGGCATGAAGTCAGGACAAGGGCATTAAGAACACTTGCAAGAAAGGGAGGGGAAAAAGGAACAGAGACCAGCAGTGGAATGGCTCTTCTTTTCCTGAAGTTGGGTGCTCAGGCTGTATGGTTGAGCCAGAGATCTTTGAATGTTTCTTTGACAGAGGAGAGATGTGTCAGAGAATCTCTCTGCCTGCCACCACAGAGGTTTAAAATGAGTACTTGCTGGAATGATGGTTACTTACTTTTACGCACCCTGAGGGAAAAGACAACAAAAAACTTCATGTGAGCACATTCCTCCTCTCACTTGGGATTGAGCTGAGAGTGTGCATAGTACTGCAAACAACTAAAACCTTTGAGAGGAAACTTTTCGCTATCTAATTCTGCCTGGGATGAATGTCAGTTAAAAGAAAAGCAAAATTGCAGATATAGAGGGAGAAGAGCACTTCGGTTAATTTTAAGGTTTTATCACTAAAAATTGTGGGCTCAGTTTTATTATTGACCTCTACAATAATGTTAAAATCTGTTCTGTATGAAGAATTGAAACTCGTATATACCTTGTCTCGGCCAGTGTAAGTCTCACTGAGTTTCAGGGTGAATTCGTAGATCTTTCACAGTTATACAAAAGCAAGAAAGTAACAATTACAGTTCAGGGTTTAGCACGAATTTCCTTGGCAAGGAGCTGCAGTGGTCTAAAATATTGCTACTCCTGTCCTGGAGGTTACTGGCCACACAGAGGTGAGATCTCTTGTGCTGCTTCAGTGTGACCACTTGCAATGGCAGTTCAGGCTGAAATTGTAGCTACTTATAGTTGAGAAGGATGGTAACATTTCATACTAAGGGGATTCACATGTGACTGTGGGGCTCCCACAGTATTTAAGGTTTTGTGGATGTTAAATTATTACATTGTAGAGTTGCTTTACCTTCTGCTATAATGAACTTTTAAATAAATTAAGAGTCCCCGAAAGCCATTTTGTATGGCTTTTTTCATCCTGTCAGTGGGGTGCACATTAGTTGAAGGAATTGGTGATTGTTTTGCAATCCATAAGCTTGAATTGTTTTTTAAAAAATATCTTTGCATACATGTATACAGATTTTTACTAATCCTTAAGAAACCTCTGTCACAATTTCATTCTGAGAGGACATCAACTGAAACTGTTGTTTTGATAATTCACAGGGTCAATGATTTGAAGACTGGTAATCTGATAGGAATTGACAAATATGGAAACAAATACTATGAAGACAAAAGAAACTTCTTTGGTACGTGTGCTAATGTGAACTCCTCCCAACCAACTGTGCAGCTCCCACATAGCTTGTGTGCTTTCTGCTAGTGAAATACAACTTGTTGCCTGCCTGACTTCCCTGCACTTGTCTTATGTGAATCTTAGACTCATGGAAATGCTTTGATAGCTTCTGTTTTCTCTGTTGCATCCCTCAATTCATTTACAAACAATCTGAAGTCAATCTGAAAGAATGAATATGGGATAAATATAAGCCAGTCATATGGTCTCTGTGTAGGTAAAGCTGTATGATAATGTGATTGAGAGTTGAATTTGGTCCTTGACCTAAAGGCTAGTAATTTAACTGATGGGGAAAGGAGAAGAACTACATTTAAAACTATCTCACAGCTTTACTCACATGATCACTTCAGGGCAAAGAGCACAGGTTGGCTTAAACTTACTACTACCTTAAGTAATGGGATTTTAAATCAAGCTTCAAGGGTACTTAAAAAAGCAGCACCTAAAGCAACACAGGTGACGTGTAAGCAATTGACACTCTGGTCAGGCCAAGCTGACTGTGGGTTAACTTGGAGTGCAACCAGGGAAAGCACTTGCTGGTTAACATTGCTGGTAGTTTTGTGTAGCTGAAATTTAGTTTCGTCTTAGATTATCAGTGGCAGTGTCCTTTTGGAAAAGACTCCTCGTAACAGAGGAAGAAAACCCTAAACCTGTTTCTCTGCCTGAAAATTTCATAAGTTCCTATTTCCCATTATTTATACAATAGCCAATATTTGCTGCCTTATGAGAGTGTTAGATTCAGTCATCTAAAACTGCAATAATAGTGGAAATACAGAAGACTTGGCAAAATAAAAGCTATGCTGGCTTTAAAATAATTGCAATCCAAAAATTTGTGGTAGATACTATCACTCAATGTTTTTCCGTGGTTCTCCTGAATTCTCTCCTTTATAAGAAGATAATTTTTTTTTTTGAGCTAATATGATATTTCTGTTTGTTTGCTTAAGGTCGGCACAGATGGGTTGTATATACGGATGAAATGAATGGCAAAAATACCTTTTGGGAAGTTGATGGAAGCATGGTGCCCCCTGAATGGTAAACTGTTTAGCTTAATAACGTGAAGGGATACCGATTGTGTAATTGCTTTATATTTTCTTACATTACAAAGCAGAAGATTAAAAAAAAAAAAGTTTTTGTGGTTGCAGCTGTCTTGTCTATGACCAGAAGATTTCAGGCTCATCACTTCTGATGTTGAACTGCATTCATGTTTATTGCTCGCTCTCCTGGCAGAGGCACCCACTCCTTTTTGGATTGAGAAAAGGACTTTGCCAGCCAGATTGAGCAGGTCAAGACGGTCTTCTGATTTTCTTTATTACTTGTGATTCCCTATTAATGGTTTGGCAAAGCCTTGGGCCACCAGAAGTAAAATATTTGTTATTTCCATGGTAGGCAAGAACCTAAGGAACATATGGCAATGGTGGAACAAAGTTCCTTAGCCCATAGCCACTAACAGCATAATTGTTTCAATTTATATACATTGGTGTGGTAGTAAACATTAAAGTGCCAGGATGCTCCATATGTTGACTGCTACTTGACTATAATTTTTATTGAGGTTTTATTTTTTGTTCATGCATTTCAGTAATAATTCTGTACAGCCTTGAGTTCCAGAAGGTCTCTGGCCACAGCTGTTGACCCTTTTTTTGTTTTCCTAGAAAACTCACACCAGGTAAAGTAACCATGTGTACTAGTTAAAACAATCTGTATGCAATGCTTAAGGAGCAGGAGTAGCACTTCAGCAAAAAGTAGCAAAAGGTGACATCAAGAGAGAAGTGTTTGGGTAGACTGAGCAAACACTGGCTTTTATTCCTCCTGTGACTAACGTTCTGTGCCAAGGCTGGGATTGATTATAAAATCTCCTAAATTGTGGCTTTCTCTGGAACATTTGAGGAATGTATGGCTAGACTTTTTAGGTGGTCAGTTTTGTTTCAAGCTCTCCCAGCCTTACATTATGTTTAATGTGGTTAATGCTTTTTTCTGTCTTATTTGGTAAGAACTGAATGGCATTGTTTTTGGAAGTGACGTTAGAAT
Source organism: Phainopepla nitens (assembly GCA_013400175.1). Classification (NCBI taxonomy): domain Eukaryota; kingdom Metazoa; phylum Chordata; class Aves; order Passeriformes; family Bombycillidae; genus Phainopepla; species Phainopepla nitens. The sequence continues at coordinate 148,549 of VXBQ01004321.1, read as the reverse complement.
CTCCAATACTAGGATGTTCGTGCCTTGCTCTCTACGTAACTGTTGTTTGATTCTGATTGTTATCCACTGTTAGACTGTGCTGGGTTTTAAGATTTTCTTTATTTTGAGGTTTTGGTTTTTTCTTTGTTTTGAGCTTTTGTTTCACATAGGTTTTAGTTTTTATTTTGTTTTTTCCTTTGCTTGTGTTTATGGAATATTTGTTGCCGCTTTGCAAACCTCAGTAAAGGGTTTCTTCCTGAGAATCAAAGTGATGTTCTAAGGGTTAAGTAGCTTGTTTTCTTCACAGAAATTAATGAGGTAGAAAAACTTGTTTTCCTATCAACGTGGAAAAAATTCTTTTAAAAGAAGCAGTAAAGATTTCATTGTTTTCAGGACTGGTGAGTGTAGTGAGGCACAAAAGGGTAAACAGTCTTGTGTTCTAAGGTATTTTTGTCAGGAAACTTGGTTGTGCAGTACCAGTCAGGTTTTTGGATTTGAGGTTTTTTTGGTGGAGAGGGGATAAGGTGGGGGATGGTGCTTCTTGCTGATAAATTTGTATGTCCCCATGATAACATATGTTTATTCTTATATAGGAATCCTAGCCTTGTGACACATCTAAATCACTGATGTGTATTTCCATGCAGCTTAGAGACAGCTTTAAAAATAGAAATATTTTGACTGGGAATAAATGCTGTCTTCTAAGACTTTTTAAAAATTTTAATCTAGTGCTATACTGCCTTAAATTTCTAACATGGCATGGACTTCTGAATAGAGACTGACAATATTTTGTACAAGCTGCTGTCAGTGTAACACTAGTGTTGTGCAGCAGGTAATGAGTGGTTATTTTGGACCCAGAAATTTATTGGAAATAAGTTAAACTGTGTGAAATTACTTATATTAACAAAGAGATTCATTAATCAGTAGTATAATAGTATGATAGGTGTTTGTCATCCTTGGGTCATCTGGGAAGTATTTAAAGTGCTGCTGTTAGAGGTGGGTGTGATCTGAATGCTTCTTCTAAACACTGATGTTTTTACTCTGCAATTCAGTCAATTCAGCTGAGCTCCGTTTTGTGGGTATGTTGTTGTATCCTCTCCTTGCAGTAAGTTGTGTGCCCTCAGGATTGTAGAATGTGAGTGATTGTTCAGGTACAATCAAGTGAAGTTCACGTATGATGAACTGGAAGAAAGGCATTTTGGTATGTTGGAAAGTTCTGGAAACAACTGGCAAAAAATGAAACATATTGTAATACCATTTTAGGAGCTACTGAGTATTTTCAGTATTCTGAAGTAATTGATGTAATGTCTTTTGACAATGGATGTACTAAATTGTACAGGCTAAAGGAAATCAGAGTGTTGTTTTGACATATGTCTACTCTCCAGGGAATCGAGACTGTTGCTTTTTAAAAATGTTTCCACACTAGAATATGTAGGCCTGTGGTTTATTCTGTTTTAGTTGTTATTTAACTTCTTTTTTACTCGGTTTTTTTTGGTTTTTTTTTTTTTTTTTTCTGGTCTCCAAAATTCAGAAGTTGGTATCTACTTTGTTGGAGACAAGTTAATTAGATTTTAAAAAAAATTTCTTTAATACTTGCCTTGGGAATGATGAGTATTAATCTTCTTGTAATGCTTTACAAGATATTGGCACAATTTTTTCCCCTACACAAATCCATCTTTTTTACTTTTAGACAGTGAAAGAAACCAAATACTTGTTTTGTCTCTTACTAGTCAGAGTTGTTTGCAGGAACTCAGTGCTTCCATTTTTGAACATGCTGATCGGGTGTGCTTTGTGAACATATAAACAATAGCAGTTAAATCCGTTTATAGCAGTGCCTGTGGGGACTCTGTTTAGTGCTTCCATGGATGTCTCCGTGTCAGCAGCACTAAGCCTTGGCCTGTCTGTTTGAGCTATTTGTTTAGTGTATTTCTGCTGCAGTGTACTTTGGTTTGCATTTTGGCCAAATACTTTGAACAAACAAATTGACAACTGGTGTAAGTGTACACACTAGTTAAAAATAAATTGCTCTTTCAGTATCATCCTGTGGGGAAAGAAGAGCTGTAATTTGAGAACAGTATTTCCTTTTGTCAGGACACTTCATTTTCCCAGCACTGTCCTGTGTATTTGTGGTGTCTGTCCTGTACTTTGAGGTTTATTTCCCTATGGTGCAAATCTGACATCTTTGGAAGGAGCTCCAGGAGTGTTTATTTCATATAGTATATTTCATACACTGCAAATTTACCTTCAGTTTAATAGTCTGCATCCTCTTTAGTTGATCTGACAGGGAGGAATGTAGCACCTTAGACATAAAGTGCCAACACACTAGAAAATGTAAGGAAATGTGCAATTCTTCTGTAAAATGCTGCTATTCAAGTTTGCCTTCAAGGAAAACAAAACAAAGATCAAAGAAAAAAGGAAGGGGACTGGGAAAATTTCCATCCTTCTGGTACGTTCACAATAAATTTGTGGAGTTTTGTAACTTGATTAAATGCTAATTTGGTGTTTTGAGGTAAATTGGATGCCGTCTCGTTGCTATGCTGTTGTAGGTTGCGTGAGAAATTAAAGTTATCTCCCACGTGGAAACAAATAAACACATTTGTTGTCCCTTTTTCCTTCTCTGCCCTATGGCCTGAACCCCCGTCTTCATTTCTCTTGTCTCACTGCAGCATGGTTAACTTGGCACAAAGTGGATGTTAACGAGCTGGCAAACATGGTGAGCTGAGGAGGGCTGTGCCTGAACCTTGCAGATGCACATATGGTAGTGGCTGCTGAGTTTGTGTAGCATCAGTTCTTGTTTGACAGCTTGTACATCGTCTAATTGGCTCCAGTCCCTTGTGGCTTCAGTTTGAAATCTACTTGCTTTTAAATATTTGTTAAAACTTTGGAAGAAATGTACATACTCTTGAGACCTTCTGAAGATACTTTGAGGTGTCTTTTATCCATCTATACAAGAAAAAGTGCAAAGGCTTTGCTGGTCTCAGTCTGCTTCCTGGTGACTGCTCACTGATTAAGGAATCTGCTTCAGCCTCCTCAGAGCTGCCTTGCATCCACCTGATTTTTCTGTGCTCTGAGCAAGTTGTCTGCTTCTTTGTAGGTTTTCAGTCATTAATTGCTTTTGAATCCTTTTTTTTTTTTTTTCCATGATGCATTTATAGGCAGAGTTTGTATAGAAATCTGGCCATCTGCAGGATGTCATCTATCTTCATTCATGCTGTTCAATCTAGTACATGAAAAGCTTTTCTTGAGCATCTGGGGGTAGAGTCTGAGATACCAGAGCTTCAAACAACTCTTTGAGGCAGGTGTCAAGGGGAAAGTCTTTCCAAAATAAAGTTTTCAAGATTTTAAGTGGCAAGTGGGAGCTTTTGTTTGAGAGAACAGACTCTGCAAACCAAAATGCTTTCGTACGTCACATGTGCTTCTAAAGGGAATCTTTTGTGACCAGGTTAAGCCCTGAAACTCCTCAATATAAGCATAATTCATAGTGGATTGATTGTCTAAACAAACTTTTGAAATCTCTTCATGTTTTTCAATACCTCTGGCTGTACTGGCATGTCTTGTCAGTGAGCAATTTTATTTTTACTTTCCAGTGAGGAAATGTCATTCAAGGGTTGGTTTTGCTGATCTGTTTAAATTTGAGCCTGGTTTTACATTGATGTTATAGAAATCCAGAAAATTTTAAACCCAAATATGTTGATTACTCAAAAATGCTGTATTTTAAAAGATGAAAGAGGTTAAGCTACTCTGTTAAATGATATCTTGAAACTTTTCTGATGTTTCAAGGAATGAATGTGAGGCAAATACATTAGTAATGACAGTCCATGCCAGACATCACACACGTTTGGAATTTAGTTGATTTTAGCTGAGCAGTAATACAGTTCTAGTGCTGTGCTTGCTCCAGCCTGTCTTGCAGGACCTTTGTAACTGGATTTCTGTCTGACAAGTCTGTCCTGGTGGTGTGCATGACTCTTGGGGAGCAAGAGGATGGTGAGGCGTGATGACAGGTGCCTAAATAGGGATTTGTGTGCAGGATCCTTATCCACTGTTACCAAAAGCATCACTAGGTGAATGTGTGTGTTGTAAGTTGCTTGTGTCATGGTTTAACTCCAGCCAGGCACCAAGCTCCTCGCTTGTTCACTCTCACTCCAGTGGGACTGGGGAGAGAATTGGAAGGAAAACTCACAGGCTGAGATAAGCACAGTTCAACAAGGAAAGCAGAAACTGCACACAGACAAAGCAAAACAAGAATTCATTCACTGCTTCCCATGGGCAGGCGGGTGTTCAGCCATCTCCAGGAGAGCAGGGCTCCATCATCCATAATGGTGACTCGAGAAGACAAATAACATCAGTCCAAATATCCCTTTCCACCTTCTTCTTCCCTCTACTTTATATCCTGAGCATGATGCCCTGTGGTACAGAATATTCCTTTGGTCATTTGGGGTCACCTGTCCTGGCTGTGTCTCTTCCCAGCGTGCTGTACACCCCTCGTCTCCCTGACAGCGTGGCACTACAAAAAGCAGAAGAGATTTTGGCTCCCTGTAAGCCCTGCTCAGCAATAACAAAAACATCTCTGTATTATCAGCCCTGTGTTCAGCACAAATCCAAAACACAGCCCCATACCAGCCACTGTGAGGAAAATTAACTCTACCCCAGCCCAAAGCAGCACAGTCACATAAGAGTGTGACACAGACACATTCACTTTATTAATATCCCTTGCATATTGCAATGAGAGCCTTAATTTTGATTTTTTAAAAAGACAATGAACTCTACCAGAGCAGAAATACCAAAGCCAGCATAATATGCTACAGTAAGCAGTTTTGAAAAGCTGGGGCTCCTCTGGAGTGCTACTGCAAAGCATTTTAAAGTGCAGTCCTTGAGTCAGTATTAGCAGAATGGACTGTTCTTTTGCCCTTGCCCTCGTGCAACAAACTCTGTTTCTGTGTTAGCAATGGGGAGCCTTGTTGGGTGTGAGCACAGGATCCCTCCTCTGTCAGGTTGGCCTTTTTGCATCATTTCTGCCAACCTTGATCCAGGCTGTCATAGGACATGTGATACCTGAGGGGATGTGAAGCACAGTAGTACACAGAACTCTTCTGACAGGTGTGAATCGGGCAAGAGAGTTTGCCCAAGGTAAGAACTTTTTGTGGTGTGGCCTGGGCATTTCAGAGGCTGGTTTAAAACACCAGAGTTAAAATTGAGCAAGACCTGATCCTGTATCATCAGACCACATTGTGATTAGTAGTGCTGTGGGGCCACCTTTTTTCAGATAGAAATTGTTAGCCATTTATCTTTTTTTTTTTAATACAAGCGGTGCAAAATGTATACTTTGAATGAGACCAGATTTACAAGGAGAATGGAGAAAGGAAGATCATTGTACATGTGTGTATAATTTCCAAACTCCAAAGTGGATCATTTTTAAGCTGTTCTTTGCCTCCAAACACAGTTTTTTCTTCTTAATTTTAAACTATCTTATGGTTCCATCTGATTTTTTATTCTAGCCAGTTTCCTGGCAGCCCTTAGTCCTACAACGTGTGGCTTTAGCTTGGGGCTTTAGTTTGGTTTTTACTTCTAGAAAAAGAACTTTAGGCTGACACTTTTTTTAAAGTGACATTTTTGTACTAAAGTTATGATTTTTTTTTTAAATACATGCCAAGGAGCAATTTGAAAAGATTAACAACCTTCTGTAGAGCTCTTTGGATTTAGAATATACCTGTCAGTCTATTTCTCACTACGTTTTTCATGGTTTTGTTTTGCTGTATAAATGAAGTGTGCTGAATTTGTTGCTAAGGGATGAAGATGCAATTTTTAGGTTTTCTAGTAGTACTAGAAAAGAGGACTTCATATTTTTAGGTCAAGTCTTTGCAAAAGCTGATTAGCAGAAGTCTCCTTAATTCTACCTCAGTAAAAAAAATACATAAGCTTGCAAAAAATGTCATAACCTCACTTTTCTTGTAACTACACACAGTATGAAGTACATGTAAACTGACAGATAATTAAAATGTAATTCATATTTGAAAGTTGCTTCAGGCACTGAAATTGGAAAAGGGATGAAATCAATTCAGTTGGTCCCTGCTGCAAGTGTTTCAGTAAATTGTTAGGGAAAATGCATTGCTTGCTCATTAATGTTGCTTGCACAGAGAAAGACTGACATTTAGTTCAGAGGTAAAGGCTAATCACTGAAATCACTTGGTAATTACCCTGTTATTGATTGGTATTAATCATTGTGTTGTGCAGTCAGTAAATATTTATGTGCTTGTTTTAGGTGTACTTACGTTGTTAATCTGTATCCCAAGTGGCAGCCTCATATGTGCTTTGAAAATGGCATTGAAATTTTTGTGCAGCGTAGTAATAAAAACAAAACAAATCTCCATAACCTAACAAAGAAAAAGCCCAGGCAACAAAACCAGACCCCGTGGTTTTGTCATTTGTAGTGCCTGCCTTAACCTGGCTGCCTGGTGAAGGCTGTACAAACAAGTGACAACAGACTGCCCAAATACTGAGCATACAAAAGAACAGGGAATTTGAACTTAGGTGTGCTTTCAATTGCTTGGAGGCAGAACTGTTTCTTATCAGTTATGCTTGTGAAACTAATTAAAATCAGTGTCCTCTAGTCTCATTCAAAGTCACCCTGGATTAAATTTTTTTTCTCCCTTCTCGAATAAATACTTAGTGTCTCTTCAGAGGAGAGAGTCAGGAGATAGGCTTGTTAGACATCATCTGATGTTCCTTAATAACAGTATGTCTTTTTCCTCTTAAGGCATCGCTGGCTGCACTCAATGACGGATGACCCTCCAACTACTCATCCACCAGTTGCTCGTAAATTTATCTGGGAGAACCATAAATTCAATGTGAGTGGCACTCCTGAGCAGTACGTGCCTTACTCCACTACTCGCAAGAAGATACACGAGTGGATCCCGCCCAAAGCAGCCAGCAAGTGACAACAGCAACAACATGACTTGTCTCAGCTTGGGCTTGCAGTGTAAATTGTATTTTCACTGGCTTTGTTCAGAATAAAAGCCTCCTATAGCAATTGTCGTTTAGTTTATTGGATTGGGGGCAGGGAAACAAGTGAGAAAATTTTGAGAAAAGGACAGAATATGTGACAAGTCTTAATCTCATCATGATATTGTGCTTTTTCTCATATTGTCAATGTCCTGTCTTCACACAAGCAGTTCTCAAACTTTTTTTAGCATGATAATTCCTGTGATAGTTACTCCTCATATTTGTGTCATTCAGCAGAATACAAATACACATTTGAAATACAGATTTTTCATCTTTAACATGATCCTTTTACTGTCTCTGCATGGTAAATAATGCACTCTTCATGTACTATTTTGGGAAGCCATCTCTTTAAATTTTTATAAGACAAGTTAGAATAGTTTGACCAGTCAGGATTATAGTTTTCATTCATGAAGTGTTCATAAGTATATGCATGAGTATGCAAAAAACATTGCTGTATTCCAGTATGGGATGAAACATAATATGAAACTTGTAAGGCCACATTAATCAAATGACATCTCACCCATAAGGGAACTCAGCCATAAGAGGAGGGCCCTCTGTCACAAAAATCTCTTTTGCTGTGCAGGTACATTACAATATATTCTCAAAAGGTTTGAGATGGACTGTTTGCTCTCTTGTGGCAAGATTTTTAAAGGTCTTTGGAAGTTCGATATTGCATACCTTTTTAGGAGGTAGAGAAGTAAAATGTGTCAGAATCCAGTCTCAAAAATGTGAAGCTGGCAAGTTCACATTTGAAAGAGTTGGTTGGGGCTGTGGCTTTTTTCTGTATCTTGCTAATGGCTGACTTTTTTTCTAATCTGTTTATGTGTTTTAGCAAAGCTTGCCCTCTCCACAAGGCTTCCTGTACCTGATGCCCTGCTCTGTGGATAACTGATGGGGGGGTGTGCCCACCCAGCCTCTCATTCACCCCAGCATCTCAGCTGGTTGGGGAAGAAAAGAAACGTCATGGGTTGAGAAAGATGGGAAGAGTGCTTGCCAGTTACCATGAAGAGCAAAATAGACTTTAATTTATTGCCAGTTAAAATTGCACAGTGAGAAACAGTCAAAAACTGTAAAACACCACCCTCCCTTCCTGCTACTTCACACCTTCACTCCTGACTCCTCTGCCTCCTCCTCAGGGAATGGTGGTCAGTCCATAACTGCTGTTGTGGGCTCTGCTGTTCCTGCCCCCTGCTTCAGCCTGGGTCCTCTTCATGAGCTGCCCTCCTTTTGGATAAACTCAGTATGGGTTTTCCATAGGCTGAGGTTCCTGTTGGGAAATATGGATCCCTCCTGGGCTGCCAGGAATCTCAGCTCTGGCACCTGCAGCACCTCCTCGCCCTCCTCCTGCTTTCAGCTTGGTGTTCAGGTGACTGCTGCCCACTTCTTCCTCCCTCATCCTCTTCCTGTGCAATATTTTTTGCCCCACCTCAAATCGTTTTTCCCAGAGGTGCCCTCGTGTGGCAGCTGGACTGAGGCGTGCCCTGTGGTGCATTTGCTGCATCCAGCACAGGGCAGCCCTGGCCTCTCCCCACAGAGGCTCCTGCAGACCCCACTGCCAGCACCCTGACAGTTCCGCTCAGTGTAATGGCTTACAGAAGTTGGTGTTAAAGATGACTGAGAAGGGGGTTGGGTGCATTACATGTTTGCAATTGCCTGTCAAGAAGAAAAAACCTTTGCTCCCCAATAACCCCCACAGTGGCTGCACCACTGACTCTACACTGGCTGATTTTTCTTTGCATGCCCACCTGACTGGGTTACTTTAATGCTCAGTTGCTTCCTTCCTTATTACACCAAAGTCTGGATTAATTAATTGTTTAAAGGTGGGATTTTTAGCTTTAATTTCTGTAAATTAGTTCTAGTCTTTAAATTAGCAGCAAGTAGCACCAACATCTCCTAACCTATCTAATTAGAAAAGGATAATGTTTAATTTACTTTAAGTCAGCAAATGCACTGGGCACAGCTGAAAAGCAATTGGAGCCATACTGAGCAGCATAAGTGGAAAGGACTTGTTTAAAGTTTTTATCTTGGTAGATTATTTGACCGTAAGAAAAAAGTTTGCCCCAGCACCAATGGAGAGCTTCATCACTAACACTCATCTATACAAGCCTTGTGGGCTCAAACACGGGTAGAGCAATTAGGTCTAATTTTTTTTTGCCTCTATTTTTCTTTAATGCATTTTCTACCAATTTCATTCCTCTTCCTTCTTTGTCCTGTGGATTTTGGACTGCATCCTAAACACACCTCAGGAGGTACATTTGGGAATGAGATTCTGGACTTAGGGGATAGGCAGTAACTCTACCTACATGTTCCATGCTGAAAGAAGAGATCTCAGCCTGTTTGTCCTTTTGCTGTCATCTGGAACAGAAACACTGAGGTAGCAAACAGTCTTGAACAACTTTGTGTGCAGCAATGCTACATGGAAAGAGAGAAAAATGAGCATGTTCTCCCGACCTGCTGCACTGAAGCAAGTCTAGGACTCAGTAGCTTGGTTTAGAAAATACCATCAGTCCCATTTCTGGAGAGGACAGAAACCTGCCCATCCTGCTTTAACCAGCAGGGACCACAAATGCTGGATTTTAAATGCAAAATTTCAGTGACATCTCTTGTAGCATTGCTCCTCCAAGGTAGACTGCACAAGGCACATACAGGAAATAAAACATATGCAGAATTAGTGGTCTTCCACTGGGCTTTCTGCAAACACTTCTGCAATTCAGTCTTTTTATCAGCAGCCTCATTCTGTTACATAAGGTCACCTTTGCTCATGACATCTGCCGTAGTATTCAGGTTCAGTTGCTTTCTGGTCTAAATGGCATTTTAAATGCCAAGCCGGCCAAGTGTTGCAGCAGTGTCTTTAACCAAGTGCAAGCGAAGCACTGGCAGAAATATTCCCCTTGCACTAAATGTGAGTTTTAAAAGAAGCAAATTTCTGATATGGGAACAGGCTCATTAAGAAGACAGCTACCTCTTCCAGGGGCAGCAGAGTGCTGAAACCCACTTTTATTTTGTAATTGTGTCTGTACCAGTAGCTTTCCACATCCCCAGGGTCCTGAGCAGCCTTTTGCTGTAGCTGCCTGCAGGCTTTTGCAGTGCTCCCAGCACGTGCAGCTCAGCCCCGTGCGCTGGCACGGCGCCTTTCCCTCCACGGGCACCGCATCCTGCCTCGCTGCTGCCCACCACTGCACTTCTCTGCCCCCTCAGCTGAAACTGCCCAGGACACGCGTGAGCAGAGCACAATGCTGAAAGGAACTTCAGGAGACCACCTCATAACCATTCCAGCTACAGCAAGAGGAGAAATCTTTGACAAGCAGGGACATCCTAGGCCATTTAAGGATGCTGAAAGGAGAGGGCAAGAGGCCTTGTCACTTCCTGCCCAACTTACGCTGTACTCCTGACTCCTGCATACTGTGCCCACCTGGCTCTTTGAGGGCACACTGAGAACCTTCAGATATTCACAAACACATATGTCTATGTCATTTAACCTCAGGCTTCAGTTTTTGGGATGTTTCCTACTAAAGTTGTTGGTGGGAAGCAGACTTGGTTGTGAATTACCAGGGCAATTATTTTGGATAGAGCTGGAAGTCGTCAGCCCCGAAAGCTGAAGTATGCTTTCCACAACTGTGATGAATTCAGAGTGAAACCTTTGATTTACTAATTCTGCAGGGCCTATTATTCTGATGGCAGCTGGGGGGGGCGATAGGGAACAGATCCTTGCTTTGCTTAGAAGTTAAAAAACCTGCAAATCTAAAGGCTCTGCTTTCACATGGTGCTTACAAGGAGTGTACAAAAGCGGGTACTTCAAGGTGTGGGTGAAAGTGGCAGCCTTTAAATGGCACTCCAGATTCCTCATGCAAATCCCACAGTAAATGCTGGATTGCACCAAGGGGAAGCCTATCTCAGTGGAAGACAGCAGAGCAGCCCATGTCAGTGGGGAAGGGCCCAGCAGGCGTTTTGTCCTGGAGACCTGCTGGGCTTTGAACACCACCTCCTGGCTGCCAAGCAGAGCAAGGCTCTCGTGCCAGAGCTGATGGTGCCTTACCTCCAGCATGGAGCCAGGAAGGGGAGTGCTTTGCTGTGTGCACCGTACCCAGCTGCCAGCAGGACCCTGCTCAATCTGCAGAAGAAATCAGAGAGACAGAGACTTCCCTTTGCTGAAGGGCCAAAACCAGGTCTGGCTATTTCCTTATGGTTTTGAATCACTTGAACCCATGCAATCTCACTTCCCCATGCTGATGAATTTTGCAGGGGGTCTTAGCTTTGTTCACAGGCAACAAACATAAAGGGCAGAATTGAACCAGGATCTTGAAGGGGAAAAAAACCATTGTTTTCAAAATATATGTATGTAATAATCATCTATGAGAGAGTTTTGTTTTAAAAAGCACTTTAGGACTTAGATTTATACATCTCCTCTCTGCATTTTACTTAGAGGTTCTGATTAATTATTTCTCTGGTTTTAAATATTATTGGAGTAAAAAAAAATTATGACACAAATACATGTACTCCAGGCAAGATCTGTATACACAAATGTGCATGGGTACATAGGTAAGAAGAAAAATACCACATTTAGCATCAAGATTATATTTAGGTGGAAATTTGCATTACAAAGTTTCCAACAAACAATGCTAAACTTTTTTCAACTCAAATTATAAAGATGTGTAATGCAAGTTAAAAACTCATATTCAAATGAAAATTTCTCGCTTGTTAATTAAGATCATGAATCTCTTCATTTAAATTGCTTTATCTTGCACTATAAACCAGAAAAGGCAGAAGAGATTAAGTGAGAATATTTGTTTGTGTGCATGAGTGAAAATAAAAGTTGCTGCTGAATTTAGAGCAGGAGCAATGATCACTGGAGAGCTTCACTAATTGCTTCTAAAATCAAAATTGTTTTGGAATTTGTTCCCATTAAGAAGGATATGCAGAAAACTGAAATTTTAGGAGCCTAGCTTTTTCCTTATGTAAATTACCCCAAAGCTACATTATTGTCTTAGTGTAATTTAATCTCTGTAACAACAACAGAGTTACAAAATCTGTTTAAATGATCTGTAGTATTGTTAGCATCACTTAAACAAATCACAGCTCAAAAGACTTCTGTTTTACATTGGTTTATACTGCTAGAATTCATATCTATTTCATTCTCTTTGTCTATGATGTAATTCCTTTCCCATTCTTCTAATGGACTACTCAGTTTTTCCTTGTGGTATTTAAGTATTAGTTTTAGGGCAAGTGATTGTAGACTGTTTTATATCCTTCATAGCCCAAAGGATTTTTAGTTAATGGAATAACAATCTATCAAAACACAGCCTGAATGTAACAGATGAAGTCTCACATGTTCAAGCATTCAGACACAGGCCTATTAATAGTTTGTTTTTTGAGGGTAACCATCCATAAAAATCCAGTGAGGCAAAACCAAATTCAGTAATATGTGTGTGGCACTTTCCTTGTGTCTGGCAGTGGCCAGAGAAATCAAGAAAATCATAGAATGTTTTCATTTGAGGCAGCTGTGTTAAAAAAAAAAAGATTTATTTACCTGGATGTTGGGGAATTCATGGATCTGCTTTACTTTTCAAAGAAAAAAGATAAATACATCAGCCTCAGATACATCTCATTAGCCTGCAACACAGCAGCAAGATCACTGTCGGCACAAGAAGGACATTTTTGCTATTTGGCATATCTTCACTTGACCTGGAACATCTTCAGTCTGACCTTCACGTCCCTCTGGGACCCAGCCTGGAAGGGGCTTGGTCCACTCAGCACAAAGGCACCCTGAGACAGGGACATCTCTGCCTCTGGCAGGGGACATCACCTTTGGATCTCGCACTGAGCCTCATCACCATGAGTCTAAACCAGGTGCCGACTCTTGGCAGTGCTCTTGGCCTTCTGGGTATAGCAAAGCTTAATTTCTGGATGTCTCTGCTTCAGAGAGCCCATTAATAATTTGAATCTAAAGCAGAAGAGCTAGTCTGGAAATAGAAACAGAGGCTAACAAGGGATTTGCACTACCTTTCTACTGTTTCATGGACAGGGCAAGATGCTGGTGGTACCAAGTGCTCTGCCTAGCACCTGGAAGTCATGGTGGCTATCTACCACCAAAATCTACCTGCTTCCCTTTGACTCCTGCTGTTTAGTTTGCATTCCCCTCCAGTGGAATCTAGTCTCATTTTTATAAATAAGATTTATATATTTTTCAGTTTGGGTCTCTCTATCCTGGAGTTTTGTTGCTGTAAATACTGACGGCAAAAGTTAATTCGTGTTTTATCAACTTGAAATTCTTTCCAATTGACTTCAAATGATACACTTCAAATAATTTCTGATTGATTTTTTTCCAACTGATTTTTTTTCTTCAAGAAAATTCCTTACACATCTGTTAGTCTTTGAGTTTTTAAAGCTTGAATTAGCCATTGAAGTTTAGGATTTAAAAAGCAGCAACAGAAGCTGATATTTCCGGGATCACTTCAAACTGCAGAAAACAGCAACACGTATTTTGACACATTTTAAAATACAGACCTTGAGAGGGCAAAAATTAATTCAGCACCCAACTATCACTTGCTGTAACCAATTATCAGAGCTGCATAAAGAATTAAGTCGATCATGGATATTTTTGTTTGCACTCATCAAAGCGGGTTGCAAGACTTGCAGTCAGTCCCAGGCGGGTGCTCGGGGTGGGAGCCAGCGCTGGCTGCCGGCAGTGGTGCCCCTGCCCCGGGAAGGGGCTGCCCAGGACAGAGAGCCTGGCCCCTGCTCAGCACCAGGGCTGTCTGCTCTGCTCTTCTGCACTACTCGCTGGTTGTTTACGTCTGTAACAACAAAACAGAGGCACAGAGATTAATCCCAAATCTAACATCCAGCTTTGCCCAGTGACTGGGGAATTGTATTATCCATTGGAGCTGGATCCGAATGCACTGTCCCTGCTGTGGCTCACACAAATCCACAGCAACAACTCCCCCACAGAGCACGGAGTTGGGAAGTGGATACCTGGCTTTGTTTACCCTTCACCCCCAACAAATCTGTCCTCCTGGCAAGGTGCCAGCCCCTCATTTGGATCCAAACAATCGTTAGAACATTTATCAACACTGTGCTAATAACAGCCCTCCTCCCCAGAGCTGGAAAGCTTCTCCAAAGCACAGTCCTCTCTGCTGCTTGCCACTCACCACTGCAGCTCACAAAAGAAAGGACAGCAAGTAACTGCTGTGTAACTCACCCCCATAACAGCCACCTTGGAGCTGCAGGGGGCTGGCAGTAGCTCTGCCACCTGCTCACCCGTGCTATGGCTGCAGGCTTGCTTCTGGCAGCTGAAGAAAAGCACAAACTGGTTTTCAAAAAGCAAACATCAGAAACAGTAAATATGTCCATCATGGTGAAGCACTGTCTGAATGCTCCAACCCCAGCCTGTGAGGGCAGTGATGTATCTGCAAAAGAAAAGCAGTGAGCAGCAATTAATCTGTGTTGTAGGACTTGTCTAACTACATTTGGTAAACTTTGTTTCTTTTAAAGCACAAGTGGGTTTTTATTTGTACTTGTAGCGCCTATTATAAGGATGTAATTGCTGTGGGTACTCAACAACAACAAACAGCAACAGGGAAACGCAAGCCATGATTGACCATCCATTTGGCTAACTCCACACTGGGCAAAATTAACACACTCATGTCACAACCCATGATTCCACAGTGTAATTACCTTCATGTTCTGCAATTAACAAAATAGCATCTTGTTGCAGAAAGATATTAAGGAAACAAACTACTTCTATCACCCACTGTAAGCTGTCTAGAATCTAGTGCTTAAAAACTGCTGTAGACTAGCACTTGTTAAAATTCATACAGGACTTTCAGAGAAGAAGACAATCAGCAGGCATTTAGATAATTTCTGAGCTTGTCAGTGTTAATAAGGAGCTGTGAGTGACTTTGTAGGACTGTCTTGTCCTCCTTTCTGTCATCCCCTTTCTGTCCATCCCCTCTGCCTCAGTTAAAATAACATTTAAATAAGAATTATCAATTAAAATAAATTCTTCTGAGAAAGACAGTAACCTCCTAAATAGAGTTAATAAACACATGTTCATTTATATAGGCACATTATACAGGAATATTTGTGCTTATCACATGAGTTTGCTTAAGCCTGTAATTGTCTTTTGGTAGCTATTTAGCTTTTATATATCTTAAGTCTACAGGGGACCCATTCTCACCTCCAGCATTGCCTGAAATTCCACTTCTCTTATTTTAATCCCCAAAAGCCATGCCACAGTAGGTCAAGAAAGCCCAAGCCCACGGGTTGCATAAATGTTTTGTCTCCGCATTTTACTGAACCTTCTAAGAGCACTGAAAAGCTTTTTACTCGCTGTGCTGGATTGTTCAGTTTTTGCTGGGAAGCCCCATGGTGTTGAGAGCACTGTAGCAATAGCTGGTGAGATCCAAGAGCAAACTTTTCCATGCAGCTTAGTTTCTTCACAGCAGGACATACTGCTTTTACAGCGATGACTGTAGTAGGTGGGAGGCCAGTAATGTAAACAGGTTTTGTAGCTGAGGGCAAAGCAGGGGGAAGCTCTCTGCAGGTAATAGTTTTGCTTCTCTTGAACAGTCGATGAGCTTGTGTTATTACTCAGAGATGCATCTGCACATATTTCCTGCTTCCCTTCAATTTCCTGCACACTATCAGCCACCTTCCATCCTGTGTTGCCTCATTCCAGGGGCTGCCACAGCAGCTCTGCATGCTGCCTCCTGTCCATCCCCCCTCAGCCAGAGCCAAGTGATTTTGTGCCACCCCTGACTTCCTGCACCAGGATCTGCTGTCCCTTCTCATACCAGTGGCCTTCTGCCTCTCCCCTTTCATCCAATCCTGCAAGGTTGCCTCTTCTGGATGGTAGTGATGCTATGCTCATCACCAATGGAGATGAGTGCTTAATGCAAATGCATCAATACAATGGCCAATATAATTAAAGATGGTCTTTCATTTTCTTCCTTCAGACATCCTAACAGGAAGGTTCCATGATTACTTACCAGTATGAAGGAGCAAGAGATGTAAGATTTCCATTTTGTCCTCCTAGCATGTCATTTTTGGCCATTTCGCTCTCAGCTATCTGTGACTCTTTTGTGAGGAAAAGAGACTGCAAACGTCTCCCCTTGTTCTTCTAGTCTGACAGATGTCCATGAATTGAGCAAAGTAGACCTAAGAGCTTGATTTGGATTTTTTAAAAGCTGTTGTTTGACAATTTAATCCTTCCTCTTAGAAATCACTAACTTGCATTTATTTTATTCAAAGTTGAGTGAAATGTCTCATTTGGCTCAAGCCTATCTCTCACAAAACACCCTGTCTTGCTCTGTGGAACACTCTCTCCTTGTTCATGTGTTTACTAAGCAGGCATCTTTACAAATGGGCCTAATTTCTAATCGAATTTGGCTGGCTCCAGCTTTCTGCCACTGGATCCTGTTGTTGTCTTTCTCTGCAAGCTGGGAGAAGTGATGACTGTCCAGTATTTTCTGCCTAGGAAAGCACTTACACACTGTAAGCAAGTCACTTCTCACTTTTCTTGCTAACAAGCTAAACAGATGGAACTCTCCATCTCTCCATGAAAAGCACTTTGCCCTTGTCATTTTTTTGTGATTCTCTACCCTCTCTATTTTTTTCATCAGTCTTTTCAGAATGAGGACGACGTATCATATCAATGCTGTATAGAAAGTGTAAAATTCATGCTTCTCCTACTTGCTTTATTCCCCTCAAGCCTCCAGCAAGCAGTCAAGGACATGCTAGACATTTTTGTTTGTTTACTGCAGGATTGCACAGAGAACTCGGATTGCTCTGAAGGCAGTGGGTGAACAGGTCCATCTAAGAAGCTTGGCTGTGGTCTGGCACCTGGCAGCAGCCCTGGGCTCCTCTACTCAGTGCTGAGTACTGCTCACCATGTGCTCCTGACCTACCTTGTACCCTGACATCCCCATTACACCCATATCCTGCTGGTTGCAGCACCAGCTCCACTCTCAGACACCACCCTCTAGCTAAGAGCTCCTGAATTCTATGTTAGCAAACACTGAGAGGGAGGGCAATATGGAACATATACTTGAAATACAGAGGGAAGAGCTAAATAAAACTATACTCATGGGAATTGTTGCTTCTAAACCACTTAGCAAGGGCTTTTCTGATATGGTATGCTGCTAACTTTTCTTTGAGTTTTATACAGTACAAAATTAACCCCCTAGCAATCACCTAGGTGTGTTACATCTCCACAGGTACCTGTACAAACCTGTAATCTGAAATGATGAAATGAGATTTCTTTGGCAAGTCTCAGAAAAATCACCACAATTGACATTCTGTGCCTATTGTTCATCCTTGGAGTACTGTCACTCTTTGTTGTCTCTACCACTGTGTTTTTTCTACTGTCTGTCACTGTTAGGGGATATTGGTCTTAGTCAAGTCACTTCAACACTTTATATACTGGCGCAGCATAAGTATTCTTTCAGCCTCCTGGAATTCCCCCAGTGCCTTCAAAAGCAAGGTCAGTAAAAAAGAATCCTCAACCAACTATTCCATTACTCCTGAGGTTCATGGGTATCTAAACGTGCCAGATTATCCTACATGTTCATCCTACACGTCTTCCTCAGTTCCTGACAGTCAAAGAACAAATCCTCTCTAATTTATATGAATTATAGGAATCCTATATTTTTCCAAATAAAAAATAAAAATATTAAGCTGTTCTGTATTATTAGCCCTTTCACCACTCAGTTCTGAACCAGCCACTCTCCCAAGATGTTTGGCTCCCTGTGTACTTCTATAGTGACCTTAGCCTCACAGCTGGCATGCACACCTCTTGAGTAGGAGCTGCTTGACCTTTAGAGGCAATGGTAAGAAGGATAAGTGCTTGCATACCTCTTTTTTCCACTCAGAAGAACTTGTGAACTAGGGAATCTATTCTGTTAGAGGTGCTTCCCTATAGAAGGCTGGTGACTTCTATAGGGAAGAACAGGCCACAGAGCAGCAATTGTTCCCCACCCCTCTCTGATGACTGTTAATCATTTCAGCTCATAACCTGCTCACAAACTAATACAGGCTTTAAAATGACCGATGACTCATATGCAAATGCTTTTTATTGGGGTAGGTACAGCCAGGGGACTGTTCAGGAAAGATAGAAACTCCTACTCTGCTCTTAGTCTCTTGCTGTTCTCAGTTTCCTCCGTTTCTACAGACCCAAGAGCAATGCTGGGACTGCATTCTCTGATCATCAGTGATACTGTATGTCACACTGGTCACCATCAGTTTAAAATCATACAGAAAAATGGGAAATTAAAATAAAATCAAAGCCAGACATCTCATTAGGTTCTGCTTTCTGTGACATCTCCTGTGATGTTATGTGTCCCAGCTGGTCAGTCGGCACGCGGTGAGCCAGTGGGGCGGCAGGCAGTGAGCACTGGAAGCAGGGGGGAATTCAGGGTGGGCAGAGGAACCAGGGCATGTGATCAGTTCCTGGGAGAAAAAAGCCAGAGTTATTTTGGTGGGTGCATATGGCCACGTGGTTTTCTCTAGCAGTTCTTGTGCAACAGTGTTTGTATTTACCTACGTTTAACAGATGACCTTTTGAAAATAATAAGCCAAACCATGAGGCAAAAGGTTGCCTCATCATTATGAGCTCTTTGAGCTGCCCAAGATCCCACTTCTTTTTCTAAGCATAAAGTAATGGCCTTCTAGGGCTTGACTGCATAGGCACTGCAAGAGGCACTAATGCCACTGCAATAGGCACATGGCCTTTCTCTGCCCTTCTCCTGCCAGACTACGAGAGCTGAATCAGTTTAATACATGCTGCCTCAGATGATTTATAGTTTGCATTTGTTCAAAACAAGTCATAGTTGTGTAGAGTAACTGCTAAAAACAAAAAAAAATTCCTGTATTAAGACACATTATATGTTGAACTTAAGCTTCCACCATTTGATTTACAATTCAGCAGCCAAAATATATAACAACAACCTCTGTGATGGGTACTGATTTCCATATGATGGGTTTCATGGAGCAGTAAACATTGCACTACTCGGGTAACTCAACGCAGCCATCCATGGCGTTCTCTTTTGCTCTGCACTGCTCACAACATATCATGTCAACAGACAAGAAAATGCCAGCTAAATAAAGGCCATCTTTTCAGTGCCTCACTTTTGTGGGTTCTAGTGCTTGCAGTCTTCAGTCTGGTCACTGTTTACATTGTTGAGCTTTAAATGGAGATTATCTTGACAAAAGCCTTTTTAAGTCTGAGAGTTTCCATTTTTATGTTGAAATACCAGATGTCAGCCTCCATATATTCTTTAATTCTAACAGACAGCAGACAAACTTTTATCTAACACTGGGCACTGAAGTTACATTTTCTCTGTGCTGTGTGCTAATGATCATTATGAAAAACTGTCAGTAAATGCCTGACAGCTTTATTTCTACTTGGTAATTAAAGGGCTTGTCTTGTTTTCCAAATGGCTCTGGAAAAAGTAACACCTTTTTTGCCAAATTTATGCCTTATTACTCCTGGTGTTTAAAATAGTCTTTGTTCTGTAAGAAGGGAATGATCTCCAGTTATTGGGTGAGGGAGGAGTATTGAGTGGAGTGGATATTACTCTACTTATTTAAAGTAAATTTACTTTATTTCTCATGAAAGGAACCTGCCTATAGGCAAGGTAGAGGTAAACAACTTTCCAGCAGCTGAGCTAGGCAATAAGCATTTCATGTGAATACTCAGCAGAAGGTACCAACTGGGAAAGGCGGAACAATATTTCTCCATTTGTTCTGAATTGCCATGTTCGCAAATCCTTGCTGCTATAAAAAATAGGTCATTATTATGATTTTGAAGTGAACTGGGGTGCTTTCAATGCCCCATGTTATGTCATACTTACAGTTTGGTGTGGATTTACTGTGGGGCTGTTGAGAGCTGTGCCCTGTATGATAAGTTGTAACGAGAGAGGATTTGCTCCTCAAAATACCCTTCACGTGGAGAAGATACTTCTAGTGGATTGGGAAGGAATACAGTGAATGACGCTTCCAAATTGCATTTCTTCTGCAGAGGCAGTGGAAAGCAAAGCCAAGAAAGACCAAAAGTCATTTCAGAACAGTCTCGCCCTGTATGGAGTCAGTGCAAGAAAGCAATTCAACACACAGTAAATTTTAAGCACCTTAAGAAAGTGATTAAGGATATCATTTAATGCTGTCTTAAGTCAGGACTAATATCTGTTCATTTAAATAAAATCAAAAATTCTGTAAGCTCAGACAGAATGCAAAAGCAAAGGCAAGCCCCAGTTTGATAAAAGATCTACAGCCCAGGCAGCCTTCCAGAGGGCAGGCATTCTCAAATGTCACTGCAGTTAAGAAATGGAAAGTATTTCTTGGATGCACCAGCTCTGTATGAGTTAGCTAACTCTAGGAAAAGCTGGGCTTATTTTTGCAGCAGCTAGTGGGAGAATAACTATATCTATGGAGCAGGTAAACTCAAATGCAAACGTGTTTTTGTATCCTTTTGAAAATTTACAGAATGGCAGTTACTGAAATTGCTACAATTGCAGCTCAGTGCGGTGAGTTCAGTGAAGTTACAGCTAATCTTGTAAGTAGCAGGGTAGCTACCTGCCATCATTCCATGAAAATGGAGGGGACTGTAAGGTCCGGCTGAGCTTGTTTCTTTAGCCACAGGATAATGTATTTCCATTAACTCTGCTCTGCTCTGCTCCACCTGACTGGGATATTTTATTCCTTTTGGTAGGTTTTTGCTCCTTAAGCTTACTCATGTGCTTCAAAATACAGGCTTATCTGGTTCTCTTGGTCTATATTTGCTTTACTAATAAGTGCTGGATACTGATACTAATACCATCACTGATATAAGTTTGATCTCATGAGTACTGGATGATGTTGAACTAGTGATACTGAATGAATAGTATCACTAGTTGATGAATTGTCTTTTCTGGGAAAAAATATTATTCTAATATGAACTTCCTTATGTCCCAGTTGAGTTATTTTACTAAGGACTATCTATCTAGTTCTCTCTATCTGTTGTTTAAAATATATAAAAATAACAACACTGTAGCCAATTAATAAGCTATAATATTTTCACATCTGTTTTTCCTACTAACAGTCTTGAAGTACAGGTTTTATTTGCAATATGCAACTTGTTTAACAAAGCCAAACTCTGTTCAGATAAAAATACCCCCATGTAAAATTTTCAGCTCCCCTGTAACAGCCTATGGAGGCAGAAAAGGCAGTTTCATAATCTAAAACACTTCATTCCTGACTACTAGGCAAATTGTTAACTCTTCTAATTCAGATACACAAAAGGGTGAGTAAGCAATAAACCATTTCAAATCAATCCATCTGGCAGTAGGAAATACAGCTATAATGAACAGCATGTTTACAGAGCACATTTCCTACTCAGTCTAGTCATTTGCAGCATTCAGGCCACGGATGTCACAGGTTGTCTAAGAAGCATTAGATGCGAGGAGATGACTGGATGTGAAAGGGGACTCAGAGGATAATTTATGATGATGGATGTTTGCTGTTTATACACACTTCATTAGCTAAGTCAGTCCAGCTGGTGCTGCTGGGACTTCTCTGCTTTCCCTGCTGCTGCTGGCCGCTTGCTCTGAGTTCATAGGTGAGGGGACACAAACATATGCTTCCCAATGTATGATCTGTTTAATGATGATGTTGTGGTTTAACCCCGACCGGCAAGTGAGCCCTGCTCAGCCGCTCGCTCACTCACCCCTGGTGAGATCACAGAGAGAATCAGAAGGTAACAGCTCGAAAAACTCATGAGCTGACATAAAAACAGTTTAATAGGGAAAGCAAAAGCCACATAGGTGAACAAAGCAATAAAAGGAATTATTTCACTGATTCCGTGGGCTGGCAGGTGCTCAGTCTTACAGCAGAGCAGGGCTCCATCACACATAACAGTGACTTGGAAGATGAATGCCATTGCTGGATGAATGTTCCCTGCTTCCTCCTTCTTCCCTCAGAAGATATAGTGAGCATGATGCCATATGGTGTGGAAAATCCCTGTGTTCAGCTGGGGTCAGCTGCCCCAGCTGTGTTCCCTCCCAGTCCTTGTGCACCCACAGCCCTCTCTCTGGTGGGGTAGGATGAGAAGCAGAAAAGGCCTCGATGCTGTGTGATCATTGATCAACAACAGCTACAACATCCCTGTGTTATCTGCACCACTCTAAGCCCTATACCAGCTACTGTGCAGAAAATTAACTCTATCCCAGCCAAAAGCAGCAGAGATGTCTGAGGAAGGTGTGAGGCATCTCTAATGGAGCTCTTACAATTTCCCATTCTCTGTAGAGGCTGAAAGGGATATATTGTAGTATCTCCCTCTTCTGCAGGCACAGCAAACACACAATCTATTGAGTTTCTGTTTCAAATATGCCAATTTTATTTTGACTTGAGATACTCTGGGACCTAACAAGATCCTGAATTCACTCTCAACATGAGAAGCTTTGTATTTGTCTCAGCCAATGCTATCAGCATAATGTCTGGGTATTATGAATCTGGATTGCCTTCAAGGGGAACACAAGTCTTACTAAATAATGGCAGGATTTGGCTTTATGTATGAAAAATTATTAGGTGAATCAGTAGTAGCAGTGCAAGCAACTGAATAGCTGTCCGAAAAGTGAAAACATGAAGTGCTTTCCAATGATCCTGAACACAACAGCTAAAATCACACCAAGCTAATGGTCATACCTCAATTGTGGTAGCACACTGCTTAGCAAGGATGAACCAATGCTTTTGCTTTGTGAACAATGAATAAACTAAATTTTTACAGTTACAGTCAAATTCCTTGAATAAATGAGGTGGAAGTGTTCGTACAGGCAGGAACAACATCATGTTTTTAATGACAAAGGACAGATCATTTTCCTACATTTAGTATGAGGAAAGTAACGGGGTTGTTGCTCTCATTTTATTTTGTATTTGTGCATATAGTATTATTTTATTTCTATTATGAGCCTTGTGAGCAGACAGCTACTTCCTTTCTTCAGTGAGCTGTCTCATAGCTTTAAATTGACAGCTCCTGGAGGAGAGAGACAGCATGTGACATGTGTACAGAATCCAAGACTGATAAGGGTATGCTTTTATTCATTTTAATAACTCAGAAGGAGTGAAGATTGACAGTTCAATCACTCATTAATAAAGACTGACTTTATTCCCATTCATGAAATGGCTAGTTAGATTTTAAAACAGTTTAAAAACATTATTAT
The DNA here is from genome assembly GCA_013400175.1 of Phainopepla nitens. Lineage (NCBI taxonomy): Eukaryota > Metazoa > Chordata > Aves > Passeriformes > Bombycillidae > Phainopepla > Phainopepla nitens. The sequence continues at coordinate 125,384 of VXBQ01004321.1, read as the reverse complement.
TATTAGTAGTAGTATTAGTATTAGTATTATTAGTATTTTCCCCTCATATGAAAATTTAAAAAAATTACTGTCAACAAACAGAGATTGAATTAGTCTGAAAACTACCCCAGAATAACTGATCTGTTTCAGTTGTTTGGTCTTTTTTGGAAATATCTTTTCCGCTGACAGACAAGAGGTGGGACTTAAATAAATGCTCACTGTAGTTAAACATGTTGCTAAACCTTAGCAGAGCCACAGGATTACACCATTCCAGACAAAAGAGGATCAAACTAGGTTATGTTGCTTTTAATTTGCCATGGATGGAGGTCTCTGGCTCACCTTGACTGAATTAAAACATAAATGAAGAGATTAATGCTAGAACCCACTGGGAAGGACTTAACAGAGCAGACCCAAGCCTTGTCCATTGGCCACTGAGGGAAGTAAATGCTGACTGTGGCTTTTGCAGGCTACCAGCCTGTAGCTTGTGTAAGAACAGCCTGGACACTCCTGTGGTGGCATGGGCAGGACCAGCTCATGGAAGAGAAAATCAACAACACAAACCCCGCCTCAATATGCCTGCAGGGTAAAGGAGGCAATCACACATTCATGTAAAGTCTTTTCCTCTGTTAGCACTATTCCTCTTTCAATTCATTTGAAGACCTCTTCAAGCTTTCCCTCAAAAGCAAGGTTTTTGAACAGTTTCACACCCATTTCTATCCTTGATTGAACTGTCATATAAGATTGATTTGTCAGTTTGTCTTATTGTCTGTTCATGTTCTACAATAAGATGTCAGTCTCCCAGACCTAAGAAGCTCATAGGGTTTTTTGCCAGTGAGTCACATTTTCTATGGTTTGGCTGTGAAAACCATTGTTCTCATTCTTGTGTTGACTGACTAGGTGAAGGGCAGATAAAGACAATCTCGTTGTTTAAAAAAAACCCGCCTCTTGCTTCAGCTGATTGGTTGGAGAGATGGTTTTGTTCCCATAGCAACAATTTGCATCCAAACCTGCAAAAATGAGGCTGGCTACAGGCATTTCAAACATGCTGCCTCTAAAGAGCAGGTTGTACTCTACAATAGTTTTCATTTTTGCATCTAACAGAATTATTCAGTAAACACCAGTGGGGACAAAAAAAGAAAAACCTTTGCATCCACATATGTGAAACTGGAGCCTGGTGATATTAGCTGTGCTCCAGCGCACCCCTTGAACTGCTCTTGTAGAATGCTCTGTACCATCGGTTCTCTGGACACCAGAACTTTAATTAAAAACCAGTCAGCCCAAAGCTCAGATGTCACTTTTGTAAGAGTTCTTTTACTTTCAGTGTAGTCAACATCACTGAGCAAGATGGTTGGAGGGAACTGGCTAATGGGTTGAGGAAGAGTAAAACCCATGCAGGAGGTTGTACCTCAGAGAGGTGGATCAGCACAAGGGGATGGGCAGTTGTGTTCTTGCAGAAGAGACAGATAGCATGAAGGAAGAAAAGTCTTTCCCAATATAAGCAGCTGCTGAAGGAAGACACCATTGGACAAAGATTGGAGGATAAAAGTAATTTATGTTCTGGGTTTTTTTACCCTGTAAAGGTTGATCATACAGTAGCAGTGGTAATTGTTGTGGGAACAGGACTTCAATGACAGAGGGACAAGACAAGGAATGTATTTTGCTTCAGGTCTTTTAGTCCATTTGTGAAAAACTGGAAAATAAGGACAGGACAGAAGAAATTTGTAGTTGTCTTTAGGGAAGATGATACAAACTAGCCTTACCTCTTTGGCTGCCATTGAGCTGTTTCTCCAGACATACCCTATCAATCAGCACAAGCCTTGTTCAGACAGAATTGGAAGAGTCTATGTATTTATCCAGGATTTCACTTTGGCAGATAAACAGCTCAGTGGAACAGTACATGTCAGAAGCACAGTGCTTTGGTCCAGGAAAAAATTATTAACTCCTCTGGAAGGACAAAATTGCCAATAAAATGCACACATAGAGGCATTGTTAGAGTACTTTAAGACTGTTATATTATATTAGTATACAGAGATACTTTAACAGGAAATTGCATCACCTTTTCTTTGTGTTTGGCTTTGGGCACCAATAAGCAAAGTAGGACATTAAGAATAACAAAAAGTTGGTGTTATTGGCAAATCCCTTAGTGGGAACAAGTTGAGAGCACTATAGCGTAGCACCATTCAGTTAGTAACTTAAAACTGTAAAATTGCCCAAATATGAGAAGGCAGCAAACTGTTACCTAAAGCTTTTTGGAGGGAGGGAAATACAGACAGATTGATTTGATAAGTCTTGTGGAAGGAAGACACCAAAAAATATGAGTGTAAGTTAGAGGAAATAAGAAGCTGGTGTGTTCATGCTGAATGCTGGTTGTTCTCCAGTTATCCAGATTTCATCTGAGCTGTCCAGTATGGGGTGGAATTCCCACCTATCATATTCTGATTAAGTGGCATTATTGCATGTGGCTAAAGAGCTTTGAGGATGAGCAAACTGACATGGCTTTGTCAAAACAAGCTTGGAAATAATTGTACAATTCTCGTCGGCCGTAATTTTTATTAGAGGGTTTTTGAAGGAGGAAGTATGTTTTTGTGCAGGGTCTGTTCCGGGAGACAGTGGATCAATTCCACCAAATCATGCATTGCTTTGTGTCCAGACTTTCTCTGAAGATGTCTGGCATTGAACAAGCCTGATAAATGGGCTAAAGCTGTAAAAGAAAAGGGGCACACAGACTCATGTAAGAGTGAAGGAGGAACATAAAGGTACAGCAGCAGAAGGGCAGGAGAAGTGAGTGCCAAGGGCTATGTACAGTCATAATAACTGATAAAAATCAGCAAAAAACACCACAAAAAAACAAAACCACAGTGATGGGATGAAGGAGTGGAAATACAGGCAGTCCTGAGGCCCTGAAATGATGTTATCTCAGACAAGACAAGACAAGTCAGTAAATTTAATTATTTGCTGCTGTTTGGCCAGATGGCCTGGAGTTATATCAAAAATCCCTACCCACCACATTTCTCAATAGGTCTGGATTCCAAACTTTTAATCTATCTTAAAATGCTTATGTTTTGAAAATAAAGTGATGNCCCCCCCCCAAAAACCAGAGGTCAGCAGTGCAAGAAGGAGACAGAGGTGTTACAAGAAAATAATTTTAAAACATACACTGAGGGGAGTTATCTAACACAGCTTTGGACATCACGATCCATCTCCAGGGCAAATGGCTCAGCCCTGAATTGAGAAGACATAAGCTCTGGTTTTGAGATGGGAACCAGACTTCCACAACCTGGAGGAAGGTATCCCAAGGATGTTGTTCTCAAATATCTCTTTCAGTTGCTGACTCTGGATAGTTTCTGGCTTATCAGGAGATGAAACCTATTCAATACCAAAGTATTGAACCCTATTAATGGATAAAAAGCCAAGGTACCAAGCACTGATGTTTGTTGTACTCTAAGAACACCATACATGTAATTTTAGCATTGCAACACGTAAATCTCAGGATTTCAACACATTTTTAATCACACTCAGAGAGTTTCTTCAGAAAATAAGTGATTACAGAGCACATATATTTTCATGAGTGTAACTACAGAGGAAACAAGCTAAATACCCAGAGAAGATTCCCCTATGTCTATGGTCTAAGATTATTGCTGATGTTCTTATTCTTTGTTATTATTTCACTTATTGGTAAACTAGTAGTTGTATCAAGCTTACACAGTCAAACTTCATGCAAGCAGGACATGTGCAATTCAGTGAGAAATGTCTGGAAGAAAGGAAATCTGTTTGAAAGTCTGTCACAACTGGAGTGACAGCAGGTACATGAAGATGGATGTGTCTCAGCATTTTACACTGGGTAGTGGCCAAGAAGAGTCAATGACTGTAGCAGGCTATATTCTTGGAAACACTGGTTTCTGTGCATAGTCATCAACAGTGCCTCTGAAACCATCCTTTGTGCCTGTAATAGGGACAATTTGACAAAACCCAGGGTTCTTCTTTTCAGGAGATGAAAGGGAAGAGGCAACCTGAGCAAGTGAATAGGAGCACTACTGGAGTCCGTACAACAAGACCCGAGAGAGCAGCAATACCTAACAACCAGCATCAGGAGACGCAAATCAACATGCTAAAAGGAGTACAGCAAATCTTAGCCCAATGGCTGACACTCACCACCACCAACGAAAGGAACTGCTAGTCAGGCACCTTCCACTCAAGTGACAACCCCACCACTTTAGCACCTTAAGGCAACCTTGTGCTGGGTGACACCATATACCACAAGATCAAAAGCAGCAACGTTTGACTCAGCATCACAACATGATGGCCAAAATTTTATTTTTAAGCACTCTTGGCTTGCTGCCCTCCATGACAGAATGTTACAAAGTTGATACTAATCTGCCAGTAAATATTCTCTTGCTTCAGCTGAACTGCTCCTGTCAAACTAAATTCAAGTGTAAATGTGATGACAGTGTGCCCTAACTTGTCTGCTTTTTATTTGTTAACTATCATGCTAGAAATTAATTTCTGTGGATTGCTATATGCTCACAGGACTGAAGTTTCATGAAAAGTTACTTGAAGAATGTACCGGGACACTGAGAAAACTTGAAATAATGGGTTGCCCTAAGATAAGTCACATCCTTCAGAATCTGAAATGTGTGGTCTTGTCCTTCTGAGACACAGCACAACCTGCTGCCCTACGTTTGGCTGCTCGGCATACTGGGAGATGTGTGTGCAGATGTAACACGCCACAACTCACCTCCACACACCCGACAGCGAGAGCCCTGGATTCTTGCTTTTAACACTGTTACAGAAAGTGTATAATAATTAACAAAAAATATCTTTCGAGATCGGATCCTATTTTAACTTGAGAACAGCTTGTCACTCTGATAGTGTACTACAGCTTTCAGGAAAAGTAAATTGCTGCTGGAATGTGTGTAATTTGCTTCGGGTGAGACTCGCTTCGTTACGAGGAGCTGGAGCACCGTGGGGTTCGAGCACCAAAAGCAGAGTGGTCCAAATAGCTTCCCACGGTCGAACGTGGCCGGGGCGATGCAGCCATCCAGCACCTCGGACCATCCCGCCATCCAGCCCGGCGTCTCCTCGCTCCCCAGAGGGAGCAGCCCCAGCCCTGCCCTGCTCAGACCCGCTCCGGCCAAGGCGGCGCGGCTGAGGGGCGAGCGCGCCGCTTTCCGCGGGGGCTCTCACAGCGCTCCGGGCGCCCACGCGGCGCGACAAGGAACCGCCCGCAGCCAGGCGCCCGCTCCGCGCCTCTCCCCGCCCGCGGCTGCTCCAGCCGCAGCCCCGGGCAGCGGGGGCGGGCGGGGGCCGCGGCCGGGGAAGG
>VXBQ01004321.1:27222-119726 GCA_013400175.1 Phainopepla nitens | reverse complement strand
GGTACGGGCAGACTTGGGCGAAGGGAGCAGCTCTCCGTGCACGCTGGGCAGCGGCGCTGGTGGTGCTGTGTGCAGGCGAACGCAAGGCTCTCGTGACTGCCGAAGGCGCCGCTAAAAGGTGTAGAAAAATAACCCGAAGCTCTTTGCCGAGGAGAGCGTGGTACCCAACCAAACTCCGCTTTGCAACTGCAACCAAAGGCTATTAAAGTGAGTAGGGATCCTTTCTCTGACATCCAGCTCCAATCCCAGTTTTCACAGCTCCTTCTAAAAAAGGGAAGCTTCTCTTCTAGGTAGACTTGGGGTGCACCCTGAAACAGGCTGTAACAGGATAGTGCCAGTGTAGAAGGCAGGTTATCAAAAGAGTGAATCACGTAACTGCTCAGGCTTCTTGTCCTCCTGTTGTTCCTGTCTTGCTCCCATTTTGTGTGATCTTTCCAAATTTTGTTGTTATATCCTTCGGCCCATTAGCCTAAGTGTGCAGTAGCTCAGACAACTGGAGTAGTAAGACATCTCTTAAAATTCATGTTAAAAGACATGGGAAATCTCTTTCATCACTTCCTGGTGAATGAGGTGTTTGGAGCGTGGGATCCTCTTCAGCTGTTCTGAGCCAGAGATCCAGGTTGCAAAGGCTATGCTTGGTTTGGCAGAGCCTGGGGAACACAGAACAAACAAGCTGATTTATCTTTGTTTTGGGAGGAACCCTCTGCTTAGCTGGACTCCCTAAGCCTGATACTGCTAATCTCTTTTACGAATAGCAGTATTTTACAGTTAGTGTTAATTACTGTGTGTTTGTTACAAGGTTTGGACAAGCTGGTTAAGAGAAAGCTGATTAATTCTATCCTCTCATAGTGAATAATGTGGAACAAATGCTTTATTGGAAAATGCTTTTTATATGAATTTTGTCTTCTTCTACTGCCCATCATAGTCCTTTGCTACAAGGAGAGGAAATGCAGAGGCGTTCAAGATTTGAAATTAAGGATTTATTAAAGGGTGAAACCTTAGGGATTGTGGATACAAGGTATTTGAGCCTTGTTTCTTTTTCATACCTAATTCTATGCTGCTCAAGGGCTGAATTGGGCTTTGAGGGTTGGTTTATGCTGTCAGCCTGTTTTGTGCTGCATGTTTATGAGCTGTCCATCGCAGACTGACCTCCGTGTGAATTATGGGCCACCTGAGCTAAATTCCTCTGCTGTACACAACTAGAGTGCTGCCAAGAGATGTTAAACTAAGCTAACTTTATAGCTTAAAGTGATAAAATCTGTAATTCCTAATTTTAGGCAGCACCTTAGCACTAATGAAGGCTGCGTAACAAATCATCTGAGAAAGGAAATCTCCTTTTAGATAAATGGAGCAAGTAATAAAAAGAAATTGTAGCTCTCACTTTGAATCAGAAGTGCTCTGACTCTACTTTAGGCATCCTGCTGGGCAACCGTCCTCACTGAGTTCATAGTCCTTAGCATGTCTTGGAAAAACAGTAGTCATGTTAAATAGTAAAATTAATTTCTTGTCATGGCTCTCTAGGATGGAGTATGAAACTTGAGTGCTGACTGCTTTGTCTCCTCTTTATTCTCTGCTGTTCCAGAGGATTTTCTATCATTTCCATCTTAGCATCATCTCCTTTTTTTGCTTTTTTTGAAAACCTCTGTTTTTCTATTGTTTCCCCTGTCATGTGATTTTATGGCCAGCAAGAGGAAGCCTAACATTTGAGACCTCTCTAATTTGCTGTCCCTAAATGCAGTTTATATTTCAGAGAGTGCCTCAAAAGTAAGTAAGTGAGTAAATAAATAAATAAAAGCTGGGCCTCTGAGCTGGAAAGCTCAAGCTCTTGCACAGGATTTAGTATGAGTCCAAAACTTTGTGTTGAATCTACACTTTCCATTTGGTTCAAGTTTTCCAATGCCACCTGTGCGCATAAAGGCGCAATAAGTAAAAGAGTTGTTTTGGGTGCCTCATTAACATAACAGAAAACTGAGGTTTGTGGTTGGAGACGTGAAATAATGTCACTTCCCTTTCTTTTTGGGGCGTACTGAATTTCAAGTGTAACGCAGAGAAAATGGGTCTGTGAAGAAGGGTGGAATCGGTGAAATGTCGGTGCCTCTGGGGGGCTGCTTGTGAGTTGTGTGGATGGGGTGGGCTTGCCCTGCGCTGGGCCCTTGGCTCCCCAGGTGAGCTGATCTCCCTGAGCAGCCTGCCTGCTCGCCATGCTTCAGGCACTGAGGTGGGATGAAGTCCTTCAGGCGCTGGGGACCTGAGGCCAGCAGTGTTGTGCAGAGGCTGGCAGTCCTCGGCTTCAAGAGTGACACGGCGACGCTCTGTGCGGCACCCCCCGCACTTCTGCTCCCAGGTCCAGAAGCACGTCTGAGGCAGACACCCCTCCGTGTATTGCTCAGATCCCTGCTGTAGTCTGTCGGAGGAAAGCAGAGCAGTCCAGGCTCTGGGAGATCTAGCACTACTTGCACTGGGGCTGTCAGCTCCTTCTAAGAGAGCACCACGGGCAGGGGAGGATGGGCATAGCAATGCTCTGCTACTCTGCTGTTTCAAGGTTCTCTGCTGGGCCTGGAGCTTAGCTCAACAGCTTTTACTTATCGAGTGCCTGACTCTGCTTACCACCCCTTCTGGCTCCTCCAGCTGCTTGTGTCCAACCTGTCCTTCACAAAGGGAGCACTTTCTAAAACCCTTGGAGTACTAGTGAGGTCATTGATTACTAACTATCCTAACACCCTATTTGAGATGCTTTATAGGAGTTTGATCTTTCCAGACAGAGTCCCCCCCCTTTCCTTGTCTGTGCACACTCTTTTCAGACTTCAGAAATGTGGTAGCTGTGTGTACAGTTCTTCCTGGCCACCACTGCTTCTCTTGTTCATCGAGCTGTTAAAAATAGTTAGAGATGATAGATAGCACAGACATGTCCAAGTACTTTCTTGCTTGTATGAACTCTGTTGTGTAATATGTAGGTGCTGCAGCTGGATGTGTAACTAATGTCAGCTGAGGCTGGTCCACTTGATTTCATTCCACATGGAAGATCTGATTCTTTTTCTTCCATATGCCCCTCTTTTCACTTAGTTTCTTATCAGTAAGAAAATACAAATGTATATATAAGCAGGAGGAAAAATCCCTGAGGTTGTTTTCCTGTTTTTGCATACCTCCTCCTTCCTGGTCATTCAAATACAGTAGACTGACACTGTAGTTAATGGAGACAAGCTGTCTATTAGACATTGCAGGAATGTGGTAACAGAGAGGACAGACTATTTCCAGGTAACAGATGGAAAGCCAGTTCTCCAGACCTCAACAATCTTGTCTCTTTGGATTTGTTCCTCTCAGTTTCTCTTGCCAGATGACCTACCTGTCTTAATTGACCATATTAGGAGCTAATTTATTCAGTCTCAGCAGTCTGTCACCAGATCACTGAAGTACATATTAGATATAAATTCTCACTTATGTCTGCTTATATTATCTCTCTGAATATCAGCTCTTTGTACCTTGTTCATTTTCTCCAGGGTAAACAAATTCACGTGTCAAATACTGCCGGTGTTATTTCTTCAGGCAAGATGTACCTACACGTGGAAATTAATGAAAATCAAATACATCAACAAGAAATTAGTATTTAGGAACCACAAAAAGAATAAATTAGTATGAGCAGAATATACTGAAGATCCAGGCTGGGCTAAACAAAGTGTGTAATGAAGATGAGATTGTGTGCTACTTCTGTTTTTATTATGTATCATTTAATACTCTTAGGTGGGTTTGGGCTCTGATACTCAATTAGCAGTAACTACTTTTGCAAGTACTTATAGGGAGGGAAAGGAAACAGTCTGGCTTATTAATCTTCTGTTTAATTCATAAGGTAGTGAGGAGGGACAAATATAACTTGCCAGGTACAGAACAGTGCTTGATATAAAATTTATTCATTGGGTGTTTGAGCAGAATGAAGGCTTTATTTTTACCAAGTTGTCATTGTCTGGTCTTTACAACTTGTTGGGCAAAAACTGGGACAATTTGTGCTAATGGGAGAGAGTGGCACTGTGGCTCTGCTGGGGAAGAAATGTGCCCTTTTGTAATATTTATCTGCTCAGGAATTGCCTTCTAATAGTATATAATGCTGTCAGTCAAAGACTAAATTTCAGGGTTGAGGTAATTCAGAGATTTTCCTTTTCAGCTATTTTAGAGGCTCTACTGTTTTGACTACCCTCAGGGAATATGAAATGTGTCAGCAGTTAAATCCATGACAACAGATAACTTACTTTAGCATTAGATTTGACACGCAGTCATTTTAACTGGCCGAGACACAGGCCACCCTGGCACGGGAGAGCACTGAACAGATCCTGCCTCCAAACGCAGCAGTGGCCGTTCCGACGGGGCTCTCGCCTTCGGGCCAAGCCGGACAGACTGACGGTCAGATTTCTTCTACAGCTGGGCATGCTGGGACGGGCGTGAGTTTAAGTGGATTTTAGTGACTTTGCAGTGAATTTAGGTGCCTGCAGGTGTTTAAGTGCCTAAAAGATCTCATGATGTGCGTGAGGATTTCAGTGGGACATCAGCATCGGCTTTGAAGGACTCGCGAGGATTTCCCGCCTTTACCTCGAGCGCTCCCCTTTGCCAAGGAGTTCGTCTTTCCCATCGCTGCTTCTGCTGTGGTTTTTATTGTGATTCAACTGATTAGCAACAGGATTCATCTCTTGCAACAGTCTCTATGATGCAAAAACAGATCAAAATGGGGTCAAAATTTTCCAGTGCTTGAAGGCTTGAAAGTGGCAAGGATATAAAGGGGACCAAGGCAATGAGGCTGACACTTCAGGCTCGGCAGTGATGTGTGCTGTGGCAAACAATAGAGGATGGACAGATATTTCATTCTTCTCAGCAGTGTAAAGTAGGGTGTTTAAAAGATAGGGTGAATTTTCTGCAGTTTTCAAGGTCTTAAGTTGGAAATGTTGTGATATAAAGAAATGTCAATGGGATATCTCAGATATATCTACCATCTACTTAAAATTGGTCCTAAGATTTATTTTCTTAAAATTCTAGAGTAAATTTCTTTAGGGTGGGCAATAAGGAATCAAAATGTAATGGAAAGTCAATGGGGTTTATGGATCAAAGTCCCTGGGTTCACTGTGTAAAATGGCATGTTAGTGACTGATGTGCTTTCAGCTGTCTTTCTTATATTTTTATCTGCCGCCTATGTTGATAAGCAGAGAGGAGAGCAAGGCATAAGTGACATGAGCACGAAGAATTAGAAGGTGACTGATTGTTCAGTCTCTGTCAGCAAAAGAGCTGGGGCCATCAAATGGAACCATCAGGCCCCTCAAGTTCAGAGCAGGGGAATGAGCTCTGCATTTAGCTGTGACATTCCTGGCCACTGGGTGTTGGGGGGAGTATGAGTTTCCATGGATTCACAAAGAATATGTCCCTGAGGATAAAATGAGTACTGCTGGCTCAAAAACCCCTTGACCTGCAGATGTCCAGCAGCTGGGAAGTATTCTGGGGAGTGAGCATTACATGGTTATTCTAGTTATGGCAGTCTTCCCAAGACATCCACTGCTGGCCCCTGTTCCAGCCAAGATACAGGCATGGATTTAGTATGACCCACTATCTGTGTTCCTTACCATCTAGAAACACAGAACTGAGCTTCGTTTTCTGCTGAGCTTGCTTGTGAGATTTTGATCTTGTTAGTCCTACCCTTGATTAAGCATGTCAGCTGAGAAAAGTTTTATGAGTCTGTTGTCTCAGAGAACATGTGCATAATTTGAGATTGAAATTGTGAAAAAAGAAATGGAGGAAGGCTAAGATGTCTTAAACATGTTGACTTCACTGAACTAAACCCAGAAAGATTTGATGAAAGTAATTTCTTTTGTTCAAGATTTGCCATTCAGGGCAGGGGAAGGTCGGAATGGCTGCTTGCATGTTTATTGAAAGCTTGCCTGTGCCAGGATGAACATTTCCATTTCCTCTTATTCTGAGGTGAAGACAAAGCACTTTCTAGCACAAAAGATGCAGAGAAGTGCCAGTTAACAGCTTTTCCTCTGTATGTTGTCCCCTGCTGGAATGTTGTCCTACTGACAAGACAATTAAATCTTAATTTTAAGAAACATATATGAAATAAATAGGCATGGGAAAAAAGGTAGAGATGAGGAGATTGAAGAGTAGGTAAAACTTCCAAAAGCCTTTGATAGTCTCCAGTTGTAAGGTAAAAAATGGCTAAAGCTTCTCTTTTCTGCCTCAACATCTGTGCTTGTCTTGACAGATCTCATGAGGCTTCAGGACCTTTAAAATCAGGACACTGGCTCTTTGGTCACTGTTTTCCTGCTTCTGAGCAATTGATCTTAAGCCATTGTATTTAATGTAGTTGAACCTGACCTTGAATGCCAGAAACCATCATTAAAAGGAAATGCTTCACTAGCCCATATTATTCTTATCAAAGTGGTTTTAAATAGAAAATTAGGTTTTTATTAAAAAAACTCCAACGACCAAAAGCCAGAAAATGTATTTCTGAGGAAAATATTATTATTCTCTCATAACCTCTTTTTGAAAAAAAACAAAAAAACCCCAACCCCCCCAAAAAAACCCATAAAAAAATCTACCACCAAAACCAACCAAAAACCTTAAATTTCTTTATTTTGTATGGGAAATCAAAATCTTTTCCAGGAGAAAAAGAAATAATTTTTACCCTGCACAATACAGTATTAATGCTTGATAGTTTGATTCAGATATTCTACTTTTTGTCTTTTTATTTGTAAATTAGTTAGTTTTTTGGGTTTGGATTTTTGTTGTTGTGGTTGGTTTGTTTGTTTTATTATTGTTCATCTTGGGCATTTGCTAGCATACAGTTATTTGTACCAGTAGTCAAATTTGCAAGTTTCCTAGTAGTTTTCCTTTCTTTTCAGATATTCTAAAACCTGTTTTGTTTCATGTTCTCTTTGTCTTTTCCAGCTTATTTCTGGACAGATGAATAAACACACTTTTTAATGCATTTCAATTATCTTACTTTTTGTCAAGATATACTTTCAGGTAACAGAAATAATTAAAACTCCATTAACTGTTTAAAAAGGACATATCCCCTGGTGGCAAACCTTTGGTACTGGCCTACTTGATTTAATGAGTGTGAATGGATGTATGATAAATATTGACTTGCTTAAAAATAAAGTGGATTTTTTACCCTTTTACTTGCTTTTTATGTTTAAGCCTGAAGAGATGTACTTTCCACTGCTTTTTTACTACTTAGATTCAATCTGTTTGGATCTTCCTGAGAGTTAGAGCCTGTTTCACAAATAGTGTGGCCAGCAGGACCAGGGTGGTGATTGTCCCTCTGTACTCAGCACTGGTGAGGGCACACCTGAAATCCTGTGGCCAGTTCTGGGCCTCTCACTGCAAGGAATACACTGAGGTGCTGAAGTGCCCAGAGAAGGCAACAGAGCCAGAGAAAGGTCAGGAGAGTGAGTCGTATGAGGAGTGGCTGGGGGAGCTGAGGGTGCTTGGCCTGGAGAAAAGGAGGCTCAAGAGGGAGCCTCATCACTCTCTGTAACCGTGTAGCCAGGTGGGGGTCAGCCTCTTCTCCCAGGCAGCCAGCGACAGGACAAGACAGAGCCTCAAGCTGCACCACAGGAGGTTCAGGTTGGATATCAGGAAGAATTTCTTCATTGAAAATGTTGTCAAATATTGGAATGGAGTGGTGGAGTCACCGACCCTGGAGGTGTTCAACAGACGACTGGATGTGTCACTAGTGATGTAGTTAAATTGGCATGGAGATGTTTAGTCAAAGGTTGGACTCAATGATCTTTTCTTTTTTTTGTCCCCTTCTCTGATGTTGAAAGCAGAACTAGTTGTGGAGGCTTTCAATGCCACTTGCTGCTGCCAGGTCAACTACTTGTCTGGGCAAATAGTGTTTTTGTGGCTTGCAGAACACCTGCACAGGAGGGCAGCTGAGCATGAGACTAAATGAATGAGGGAAAGAAGCAAGGAAAAGGTCCTTTTGAAGAGTGATAAGTGATATATTACATGAATAAATTTCAGGTTGTTTTAATTTCTGGGGAAAAGTGTAGCCAGAGAGCTTTCTAAGCTGCAATCGTGAATGCTTCATTGCAGAAACAGTGTAGAATGAGTTGAGGGTGTGAAGAATAAAATATCCCTAGCCTTGGGTGATAATAGAAGCCTCAGTTTTCTGATAGTTATTTATCATTCGTTCTTTTAATGTGTGATTCAGAAGGGTTTTTTTATCCAAGAGTAGTTTTTAACTTAGTCCTGTAACGGGTGACTTGTTTCAACTACTGTTTTCAGATTCTAAAAAGTAGAAATGCAGATTTAGCAAGCAAGAATCTGTATCTACATATATAATACTCGGGTAATTCATGCATGTTGAGAAAAAAATAACAGATCGATATCCTAATACACTGGCATACCAGTTCTGGGGGTGGGACTGAGTAGTCAAGACTTTTGTACTTGGCACCTTTGCTGCCAGACTACAGAAAAAGGAAAAGGTGAAGTTACTTATCTTCAGTACTCTCTTACAGAAATCCGGCATCGGTGGAGAATAAAGGAATCCGAAGTCCCTGGTAATGGATAGTAATCTAATGTAAATCCCCAGGCAAGTTAAGTTAATGCATTCTCGGCATGGTGCCTGGAGTAGGATGGGGGGAGGAATGGGAAGGGATGAATCAGTTCTGATGTTTTGCAAGATCCTGCCTTCCAGTTCAATATTGTCTTGTTTTCTTTGCCTAAATTTATTCCTGACAGGTGGTGTCAGAATGTTTTCATTAAAGAAAAGCTTCCTAGAATTGCAGAAATCATATAAAGTCTCCTGTGGCAAACTAGCGTTCAGACTTACAAGTGGCCATTTTCTTTTAGCTGGCTCTTAAAAGCTTTGGAATTCCTCATTGCTGCCGAAAATCCTTTTTTTGCCTGGGCCCCATTATCCAACAGTGCAAGGCAGAGAGCACAGAAATGCAATTCCTGCTGCTGACCCATGCAGGGAGGGAAAGCAAGCTGCCTGCAGGAGTCCTAGGCAGCTGCAGTCAGGTTGAAGCTCGTCCCTGACACCACGGTCGCCCTCACTCCAGGCAGGTTCGAGGCAGTGCCAGCATGTGTCCTGACCTGCTTTTGCACTGCTTGATGTTGAATTACGGATCCCCTGGCACGCTGTTTCGCTAGAGCCTCTCACGTATGGGTATACAGTTTTAGAATTGCTGTCAAGAGAGGGCAAGTTGGTGCTTTGACAAGCTGGGCATAGGAACAGTGCTGTAAGAACAGTGCTGTAAAAACACAGGTTATTAGCACTTGCAAAGGGTCTTTGTGCCTCCTTTGTGCAGAGCTCCTGGAGCCAGAGTAGATCCTGATGCTCGGGGGATAAACCCACGACTGTTTGGGGGGTGGGGGTAGCTGTGCCTCACTTCATATGTCCTTGAGACCTGATGGCTCGAGTTGATTGGAACCCGCCCTGCCTGCTCTGTTTTCCCAGTTGTGGCTCCTCAGTGAATTATATGAGAATGTGGGATCGCTATCAGACTGTGGCACTGCAGTGACAGATGAAAAAAGACTATCTGTACCTGAAAAGTCAACCAGAGAGCTCCTGTTTCCAGCTCTAGGTCCAGGGACTGTATGTGGACCAGGTTTCCATGGGTGAGGTGGGACAGGGGAGAGGAAGAGGAGCTGCCTGATGAACCAGGTGCTGGTGTCATTGTTCTCAGCAATCCTGAGCACAGTGGAGGTGGTTTTTGAATGCTGGTTATGGTGTGCTGATCTACCACCTCCAGAATAGCCTGCCTGTAACAAGTGCCCAGGTGTTCAGGCTGGGTCTTCTGTTCTGTATGATAACTATATTTAGACAGAATACAATTTAGAAATGGAAGACACAAATCACTGAATCAGAGGGAATCATGGCATTGAATCAAATGAAGAAAAAGTAATGCTTTCCCCAGTCAGTTCACTTGTTTGTTGCTTCTGGGGTCCATTTTGATTTCATAAGCACATTTTCTTACTTGGCACTGCTTCTGTAGGAATTTTTGAAGTATATGTGTGTTCTTAGTATTTTTGCTGTGCTTGAGGTCAGCACTGTTAACCTTACTCATGTGAATGGTTCAGTCCCCTGGGCCTATACAGTGATCTTGCTGCCCCACAGGACAGATTTTGGCAAACAGCTTTAGAGATGCTAACGAGGGTGGTAGAAGAGGAGAGATACACACCACATGGCTGACTGTGCATTAAAAAGCCCTTGCCTTGATATAACTTAATGCTTGTAGGACTTCTCATCTTCAGAGTGCTTATAAGCAATAATGAATCCTCATGACACCACTGTGAAGTGATGTAAATATGTATTATCACTACAGTACATGTGAGGGCAAGAGAGAAAATTTTCTTGTGCTAAGATTGCCAGAGAAACCGAGGGGAAAACCTATAGTTTTAAATGATTGTGTTATCCAAGACAACTGGAAATTGCCTTTCTAAGTTGCTGTGTTGTAAGTTGCTGACTTGTGTCAGCACATGCATCAGTGCTCTCCTGAACAAAGAAATGTTCCTTAACTAGTGCTTGGGAAACCAGTGCAGCTTTGAAATAGCTGAATGATTCTGCAGGGAAAAGCTGTGAATTTTTTTTATCTATCACTGAGCTTACTAAGGGTTTTCTTTATAGCTTGTTTAGCAATTTCAGACTTTTCTCATGTGAGTTCTCCTTTCCCATAACTCAGTTTGAAAAGAAAGACGGAGGAGAGGGAAAAGGGCAGCACCTTCAGAACATGTGAGGAGTGGGCCTTTGTTCTCTGGGCAATAGCTGGGAGGAGAGAGTAGCTGAAGGGGAGTGGTTTGAGGCTGAGGATGCCTGACAGAGCTGTGGCGTGAAAATTCTGCCATTGGAGGAAGCATTGCTGGGACCTTCAGGGACTCTGCTAGTTCTGCTGGAGCATCCTTTCCTGGTCACTGTAGGTCCTGGTCTTTGTCCTCTCCTACTGCTTGTTACTGTCACGCTTCCCAGCCAATGCCATTTCAGTGTAATTCTACCCTTGCTGCATCCACCTCCTCCCATCTGTATTTGTTCTCTGCTCCTAGCAGCTCCTTGGCAACCTGCCACGTGAGATATAATCTGCAGCCTCACGTAGAGAATTACTGTACTCTGACCTCTGCTGTGTTGCAAACTACTTCTGCTTCATAGGGCTTAATCCTGCTAAGAGCTAAATTCAACCAGGCACCCCTATGGAAACTGCCTTCCCACTGGTGGATTTGTGGTTTAGAGCAGGGCATGTGTGGAAATACACTGACCACTAAAGGGTAGAAATCAGGACGATGAATTAAGTTTTTCAAGTCAAGTCTGTAAACTGATTATAGCTGTATAAAATAACTTTCTTTTTGGAGGGGAGGATCTTGTTTCATGAATAAAAAGCTAAGGTAAAAATGAAAACCTAGTCAGCATTACTAATGCAAACACCATAAAGTATTTTTTTTACTGGTAGCACTTATGTTTTCTGATCAGCTTTCACTGAACATAATTCAGGACTTTTATATATGTATTTATATAGCATAAATCTAGAGATTCATGTGGGGTTGTATCTTGTAAGACACATACTTAGGTATACTAAAGAACTAGGACACAGATAATTACATTTCTGATCAAATTAAGTATCTGCATATTGAAATATCCATGAAACAACCCTGCTGAGGTATTTTAAATGGCATAAAACTCACTAGCTGTACCCTTTCTGATTGTGATGCACATTTCTACTCAACTTCTCTGTCTACAGCCTGACACCTCAGTTTGTTCAAAGGCTGATCAGGTTAATTTGCCCACAGTAACATTGTTTCAGAAGCTACAAAGGGCATTTTTCCTGTACCTTAGGTAGCTCTGCCATAACTGTTTCTGTGGGCATTTCTCTTTCTGCTCTCTTTCCAAAGGAGGTGCTCCCACAAACGCTGCCTCCCACCTTCAATCCTGCTGCTGGCCTCTTGGGTGCATCCACCAGTGCTGCATCCTTTCAGAATTACCTCTGGGCTCTGTGACTGGTTTCTTTAGCTCTGCTCCCCATCTCCTGCTATGTGAAGTTTGTGTAGCTCTTCCCAATTCCTCCATGACTTACTCTCTGGTCCCCTTCTCTGACTTTTACTGCTGCTCCACGTTCTCTGCAGTCAGTGGGCTGAGGCAGGAATCAGATGTTTTCTTCCCCCTTTCTTTCACTGCACCCCACTTTCTCACTTCTTTTCTGAAAGGCCCCTCAGAGCACACAGCTCTGCATAGCATTGCCTTGTGAATAGGACTTTGGGCACAGGTCTCTCTCAGCTATATTATATTGTTAGGATGCTCTTCAGATAATGAGATAGGAAAGAGGGACAAAAATTACTCAAAGTGCAGGATTAGATTAATGTATCCCCTGTCTTCCTGAAAACGGGGGGACAGGTGATGTCCCAGTTTTCATAAATGCTGTATTTGAGAATTTTCTGTTAGACAGGGGTACATGCTGCTGCTACCCAGGAACAAGACTCTTGTGATGCTTTGGCAATTGTGAACCTTCTTATGCTCTTTGTGGGTGCTCCCCAAGAAGATGGGCTGGTCAATGAGTAAAATGTTCGGTTTTCCCTCAGACATTGGTTCTGTGTCTTATAGTGGGTCTGTTGCCTCACAAGTACTGTTGTGTACTGCTGTGTTTGGGGTAAACACATGGAATTTGTTTAGTTTTGAGAACTTCTGTGTAGTCCTCACCAGTACCTAGACAAGGAGGTATGTGAACTCTCATGCTGAACTGTTTAAGTACCCTGCATTGCTTCAACAAACTAAGAATTAGTATCTGCATGCCACATTTTTGTAGTACTAGTTTAAACCAATTGAGCTGTGTATGATTTGCCTTCTGGACTTTCCCTCTTGCTAAAAACAAGTGATGATCTGTGCCCAGTGTAAGTTAGACATGAGTAAAACGTTGTTCAGCTAAACAGCTTGAATAACGTAACAAAATGGTGCCATTTTGCATGTCTGTTCGGAGCAAAGAAAATCAGTCTGCTTCCAAAGCTGGAGCCCTACCACTGTATTTGTGGGTTTCTAGAAGTTTCTGACTTAAGGCCCTGTTTACTTTATAGTTACCATGATCATGCTGTCCAGCCATGAGCATGTAAATTGCACAGATTATGTTCAGGAATTACACTGTGGAAATGCAGACAGGTCTGTTTAATGAGGAACAAAACCTGTTTTGCATGAAATGTATAAACTTCAATTATCCATGAGACACAAAGGACAATTTTGATAATCAAGCTTTCCAAATGTGTCAGGAATATTCAATGTGATGAGCATTAAGAATCATGACCTTATCTGGGATGACACAAAGCTTGTATAATTGAAGTGCTTCTGTATTGGATTCAAAGGATTTAATAGTATTTAATGTTTGGGCTCCAGTTTGGTAACTGCTGTTAGTATCCAACTCAAAAAGATCTGTAAAAGTCAAGTAGGTCCAAGAGCTTCTCACTGCCACTGGTTGTCTTCAGTTAGTTATGACTGGGGACAGAAAAGGAAAATTTAGTAGCCTACTTCTTAAAGAGAGCCAGTGTGCCATCTTGCCATGGTATAGTGTACTTAAAAAGACTTAAAAAAAAAAAGTCTTCCTTTCTCTAAAAGTTGTATTTTAAGTTTTAAAGATAAATACTTCTCTTTTTTATTAAGGTTTGAAGCTCAGAATGCTTTGGAATATTTTTTTCTTGATAATTTAAAGAAATTCCCACTTTATTTGAATTAATTACTGCTCCTATGGTGATATTTGAAATAAAGACTATCTTGGATGATCAAAATAGGAAAAAAAAAAAAGACTAAAACTCATCATATGAACCTTACTGGTAGAATCTTATTATTAACTCTGAATGCTGATATTCACAAGTTCATCCATCCTCCTGTCTCCCACTGTTGCTGTCTTTTGGTTTTGAAATGTATGGAAGGTTTTTCAGCCAACTGCAGTTGAAGTAAGCTTCCCATAACCTTGCCAGAATGGTAGGGATCAACTCAAAATCGTCTGAGTCCCTACACTCTGATGGGCTCTGTGCTTGCTTTCTTGGTATCAAGTAGCCTGTTCTCCCATTTGAAATGCGAGTAAGGTAATAGTGAGTGAGCATCTTCACCTAGATATGTGTGGACAGCTGTGGTGCCTCTCCAGCTGTTTCACTCAACTGCTTTGCATTCTGCCAGACTGTGTATTGAGTGTGTCTTCTGCTCCATGGGCAGAGTGAAGAGATGAATCCAAAGAGATGCCTCAATGAACAGATGTTGTTTGTCTGTCAGTGTGCAGCCTGGGTCGGTTCACTGGCCATTGCACATCCTGAAGTCAGCTGTAGTCTGCCACTGGTTCATCACTCTGCCATGCAGTTAACTTGGAAAGGGGCCTGTGGCCTGTCCATCACCTCACTGGCTTTTTGAACACTTTGGTCCATTGGTTGAAAGGGTGCCAGTGCAAGGTCACTACTGGGATGGAAAGCTTGATCAAAAGTAGCTGTAAGAAAGAAAATATCTAAAGCTAAGCTCAGGTAGTTCTGCTATCCCTCCCTAATGTGTTCTTCTGCATAGCATGTGGTAGCTGGAGGTGGGTGAGCCGTACTTTGTGGTGGAAACAGCAAAAATAACAGTGGTTTAAAGACTTTGCATTGTTCATAGTAAAGGACTGCCTGAGAGCTGAGGAGTTCTTTGCAGGGCAGGAGACTGGCTGGATACAGAAGATCAAGGGGGACGTGAACTCATGGCCTTGTTATTTTCAGATCAGTTAGGCTCTTACAGGACACCCAACAGAAGGTTCTGCAGTCAGTGAGCATTAATTTTCTGACCCATTTCTTTTTATTGTGCTGTGTAAAACTGGCCCTGTACCCTGACACAAAACCAGCAGCATGGCTGCCCGGGGGGTTTGGAGATTCAGTACGGTCCTTATCTTTACATTCAGGAAGTTTGTTAAGAATCACAGTCTTTTACTATTCTCTCTCAGACTGACATAATCTCCTTTTTATAGGTGGCTTTCTGTCCCTTTCACCATTCATTTAGAATGGTGGCCAGGTCTAACATAACAGCAAATCAATAGACATAGGGTATCTCTGTAGTTCCTCTTACTGTAACCACTAGGAACTTCCTGCGACACCACTTGCAAAGACTGTTTTTATCTGACAGCTTGTCCTGCACATTAGATGTGAACTAAAAAATTGCTTGGTAGAAGTGTCTTTGTTGGCTGTTGCCGTACACAGGGAAAGAGCAGAATCTTTATGGTCTTATATGCCGGAGGTTGTATGAAGCGAAAACTGATCTGCCTGTTACAGACACAAATATAAATTTTGAAATGAGTGTTGCAGTGCTTGATCAAAAGTATCTGAGACATTTTGGTTTTCAGAACAAAACGTAGTGATTTCTGAGAAGATAATATGTGTGAAAGTACATATGCCAATGATGTGCACTCTCACTGTATCAGTGAGGTTTCTATAGGATGACTTGATTCCCTTATATTAAAAGTGGGAACTCTGTTGGGTTTTGTGGAGCATAGAAAGTGTCAGGGAAAAAAATCTTCTCAGGTAATGTTTTAAAGCAGTGCCACCTTATGGTTCATTTCAGAATAGGGATGTTTGGTGTCCCACCATGGCAAAACATGTACATCTGGCTGGGCTCTCTAACTTTCTTAAATGGTCACTGTCTGTGTTTCTGATCATGGGGATAGTGGACTATACCTTTCACTATCAGGACTAATTACAGAGAAAAAAAATGCAATTATTAGCTTGCTTCTCAAAGAAGAGCTGTTCCCTCTGTACAATTACCCATCACATTGCTCTCACGGGCAAAAAAAATAGTGCTCCAAACCCATTCCTCGCAGATTCCTTGTATGACTGCCTAAGGCTCCTGTTTGTGCTGAGATGTTGCATTCCAACCCAATGGCACAATCTATCATCTTGATAGCTGCAGCCCATATTCATCATACCTAGTCCTGCAGGCCTGTCATTCATGCCATGTAAGTAATTGCTGAGTGGCCAAGAGCTTTGAAATTCTGCCGTCACTGTTGCTCACCTAAATTGAGGATCCCTAAGCAGGATGGGTTTCATAGATCTGATGTGACCATGTGTCCAGGGAAGATCATCTTAGAAAAATCCTTGCAGAAAAAACTGGTCCTCTTGGTCTCTTCCTGCTTTTGTTCCAGCTTGTGGCAGGAATAGCTGCTGTCTGGATGCCAAGAGCTTGTCAGAGCTGCTTGGTTGTGTGGCTGCTCTGAATTCCCTGAGAAGTCAATTACATATTGATGTATGCTCCTGTGTTAATTACAGCTACTGCTGCAGCTTGGTGACCTCTTTTGTCTGCAGTAGCCATAACAGTTTGCAAATAATTCTGGTTAGCCTGTGAGAGAAGTGTCACTAAATTACAGGAGAAAAAAAAATCCTGGAGCTACTTTAATTAAATTTTAGGTTTAAAAGTAGCAGTTTCTTCCAACAACTGCAGTGCAGAAGTCCCAGAAGTGGTATTAAGAAATATGTGTTTCTTTGGTGCCCTGCTGAAAGCAGAGAAATCCATTTCTTTTGGAAATTACTATTTGAGCTGGAATGAGAAGTGATAACAGGGATGGATGTGTTGGGAGCAGCTGGGACTGATGTTCAGCTGTTACTGCTGTGCTGCTCAGTGCAGTTCACACAACCATCACCATTGCCATTGCCAGTGTTAGCCCACCACTGACTGCAATGGGGTTAAAATCAACCAGGAGCCATTAGTTAGGTTTTGACTCTCTCTGTTGGACTAGTTTATACACACACAGACTGTTCTTCCTTTGTTTGGACACAGAGACACTACACGGCATCTTTATGAGCATTGTGCAGAGATGGCCAGCCCAGCATGGCCGTTAAATTCCCTCAGATTCCAGCAGCAATCACATTTATTATAGAAGACAATAAAACTTAGTAGTGAAAATCACATCATTAATACTAGCTTAAATACAGCTGTTGCTATAAATTTATCATGTTCACAAAGGTGTGTATGTCAGGTCCTATGGCTACAGGGAATACTGTGGAAACTCAGTTTCCTATGGTCTTGAGCCTTTTCATTCACAGGTTTTTAAAAACTAAATCAAATTACTATTTTCTGGTTTTACCATGTATCCTAAACAGTTCCCATAACTTTTCTTACTGCCTTTGTTCTGTCAAATATTTTGACAGCTACATGCAGGCTGCCTCATTCAACTTAATTGGCTAACAAAATCAAAGTCTTGGCATCATTCACTCTGATTTTACAAAATATACAGAGAGCTCATCATATTTGAGATCTCCAGTTTCTGTCTGATTGGCCTGAAATCTGCATTAGAAGTTTATTACATACATATAAACAGACTGATCCTGGAAATCTGATTTTCATAGGGAGCTGGGCTAACTAAATCAAGTCAAAAGTATGGAAATGACAGCCAATACAAGATGACAAACCTGAAAACTGGAAGAATATGGTGATGGAAGAAAAAGAGTCGAGAAATGCTACACAAGCTGCCTTGGAAGATCGTGTGAAACCCTTCCCATCACTGCCTTCCATGATTCAAGGAATACTGCAATATTTATTTCTGAATGGCTGAACTCACACACTTGGGTCAGGTTCTTCTTGGGAACAGATGGTTACAGCTTTGCTGGTGACAGGCTCAGTGCCAGCACCATGCTGAACACCAGCTGAAGGTGAGCACATTTTGGAACAAATTTACAATGTACCTTCAACTGTCTATTTTCATAACACTGGAAAGAATTGCTGCTCTGCCTCAGGGCATCCATAGCAATGCTAATACATGGTATTGGTTTGTCGCACCTGCCTATGATTTAGGCTTCTGCTTGACGTTATTTCTGTTTAGTTGATATTTCCCTTTCACTGTAATAAAGCTTTTTTTCCCATCAAACAATGACTATATGTGTTGTACAAAAATGAGAGAACTCACTGACATGGAACTTAATCATGTTTCTCCGTGCCCTTGATATAATCTTTGAACAGCATCAACACTTTTAACAGTGTATTCACACTCCAATGCATGATGGGTTTATTGGTGTGACACAAACTACTAGATACCAAAATGATACATATTTGGGAAATAAAGTAACTACAACATTTGGAGCGGTTTCTGGTAAGTAATTTCGGTCCAGATTGAGGTGGCTTTAGACACATACGATAGGTCATAAAAAACTTCTGAAATGTCTAAACATGTCTGTGGCCATGCATAGCCCGCCGTGACAAACTGGTGTGCTGATTGCACGGGCTAGATCCCAGAGCTCCCTGCTCCCTGCTTGCACGGGCTGGATGCCAGAACTCCCTGCTCAACCAGGAAACCTTACTCAGCTAAACTGGACCCTGTGACTCTCAGGTGTATAGTGCTGGTCATGCTCAGCAGCATGTTTGCATTTATGCACTCTCACACTGCATTATAAAAGGAATTGAATGGTTTTACTTCTCCAAGACTTTGAAATAAAGAGGTTTAAGTTTTAGGGAAAAAAGTTGGCTTCCAAAAATTAGTATATTCTCATTAGAAGTGGGATATTAATGGAGTAATTATTATAGCTTTATTTTGAAATCTCATGTGACTTACAATTTTATGAGTGTAACTTTGTTTTATGTATCTTTGAGACAGCAGTTTCTAGTGTGGCTTTTGTTTTTATAAACATATTTTATGGAGACAAAAGGTTAATTTTATAAAGTATTTCTTACATTTAGCATTATGTTGCTGAATTTGAGAGACAAAGAAAGAAGCTTTTGAAAGATTCTGCCAGATTCTTCCATGCCGGGTTTTCTTACATGAAAGAAAACATGTGCAAAGTGTTCAGGATAATACAAGTAGAGAAAGTGTTTTTTGGATTGCTGCTGAAGAGACACTTCCTGTGGCTGTATAACCTCCTGAGTTCAGGGGGGCTTACAGCTGTAGCAAGACTCATATTGCTGGCAAGGCACCACATTCTACAGGGTCTTCTAGTGGTTTTCTTCTATCTTTTCTCTCTCTTCCTATTTATTCTTACATCAGACAGAGGAGCCTTTTATCACAGTAGTTTGTTTTAGAAGCCCTGGCATCTGAGTATGGTTTCAGGTATAAAGCAGCAACACAGTTGTTTTCCAGCCCTCTTGTTGGTGTTCATGGCCAGGTATAAAGATGGGCTGACCTTTACTTGCCTCCAGCATCTCTGATTGCCAGCCTTGAAGGTTTGCTTAGGCTTGCATAGAAGATCTCACCACTGCTTGTGTATCTGGGTGTCAGTTTATTTGTCTACATTAGAAAATTTCTCAGTTTGGAGTGAGGTGAAGAGACTGAAAACCGTGTGATATCTTGCTAGGGCTTTTTAAATCTGCCAAAGCATTGTAATCTGTGACACTCAGACTCTGATCTGTTTCTAATTGCACCAGCAGTAAATAACTTGGCCTTTTTTCATGCTGTTTACTTTTTAACGCATTTGCAGCCTTTGTGTGGTTTTCACATTTTTACCAGAGGACTGGGTTTTGGAAAATTGTATCTGTATCATAAAAAGAATACTGCTGATTTTCTCATACTTTTTACCTCAAAGGTGCACAAATGTACAAGAATTTGCACAGGGTGATTAAACATGCAACCCAGAGAGTGATGTGCTATCCATGCTTCTCATGTGAGGGCATTTTGTTTCAGTTACACCTCTTGGTGCCCCCCCTGGAAAATTAATATGGATGCTACAAGCTGTGCAGGAAAAGAGTTTCCACTAATGGGCATGGGTAATTAATGTTATGTCGGCCTTCATGCTTGTATGGATCCTGCTGCAGGATCAATGTGTGAACCTGGGTGAAGCACTCAGCCTGTGAGGTGGCAGGTGTAGGGTCTAAAATGTAATATCATGCTTTGTCTTGCAGTTTGTTGTTCAGGGCTCTGCAGTAAATTCCACCACTTGAATGTCCATCACCTGGTTTTGTCTTTCTTCAGAGCCCTGCTATGCTCGACAGGAGTGCATTAGGATGGAGAGCTTTGGATAGTTGAGCTTTCAGCCTTCTGTTCTGTTGCATCCTTCCAACACGTGCTGCAAGAGAAGAAGAAAAATAATTGTTAATGAGGGAGATCTTACTAGGAGCTGGCCTCCCTGCAGGGGACAGATTAGCCCCATCTCCTTGCAGAAACCAAGCCTATCATGTCCTGTCCTAGATTCTCTGAGTACAGGTAGACCAAGCTGCCACAAGCTCCGCATTTGCAGTTGTGTTCAGTCCCATTTGTTCTTGTCCATCAGTTTGCTCAGGTTTAGGTGTTGAACAGCTGTTCCATGCTGAATCCAAAGCTTCCAGAAAGCCACGAGGTACCTGATGACTTCAGTGGGTTCTAGAACTGCTCTTGAATCCTAACTTCACTGCCTCTAAATGATTAGATGAATTTACTTGGAAATGGATAAATCAGCAAGACCTCCATGCAAGGTACGACATATGAGTCCTTCTGCTTTACCTGTTATGAGAGCTATTGCCCCCCCCTCTGATTAAGGGATGCTGTTTTATACTAAAGTTAGTCTGTGATGTAGCACTGTAATACAATATTCTACTTTGCATAGATGTATAAAGTC
Organism: Phainopepla nitens; assembly: GCA_013400175.1. NCBI lineage: Eukaryota > Metazoa > Chordata > Aves > Passeriformes > Bombycillidae > Phainopepla > Phainopepla nitens. The sequence goes on along the minus strand of VXBQ01004321.1, from coordinate 99,248 downwards.
ACACTCTTGCTAGATATATAATTACAGCAAGACCTTGGCTACTCAAAGACCCGCAGAAGTCAAACAGAGTAGTTTGTTCTGTCATCTCTAATGTGGTTTTAGATTAGACCCTTACCAGGGACAAGGGCTCATGGTGTTCTTGCAGGCAGGTTTGGTGCAAACCCTCAGGAGACAGGCTCTCTGCACCAACGTTTCTGTGAACACTTGTGCTGGCAGACAGGTAGATCCATTTAACCTGTGTTTAACCATGGTTATGGTTATTAACCATGTTAATAAGGTTTAACATGCTTAAAGGGAGAAATAGAGTGCAGATCTGCATGTATGCTGCCAGAAGACACCAGTGCCTTCAGCTGACCAGGAGTGTTTTCTGAGTCTTTGGGGGCTTTGAAATGAAGCTGGGATATTGAGAAACTCATGGAGCAGGGAGTTTTGCCTGTATCAGCTGCAGTCAGTTCAGGCAGGTGCTGCATTTTGGCTTTGAGAAAAACTCACTTCCGCAAGCTCTTGCCAAGTGTGTAGCTCACCTGGCCTCACCATGTTGCTTACGGACACTTGCTAGACCTGTTTTTAAGGACAGATGACCATATTCAGAGATGTGAATATAGATTTTCATTTGAAATTGCTATGAGCTTGTAAATTCATGCTTTTTAAAACTTTATCAAAGCAACAAAATCACATTTATTTGACACAACAATAAGGATGCACAGACTGAGAAACCTGTGTGTTGTATTTATAAAAAGAGACCAGAAACTAACCTGATTCACTGTGACCATCCCCTTTTCAGAAGAGCTACAGCATGAGTGGACTGTAACTATATAGCTTTGCCCTTGAAACTGAAAAGATTAGCAAATATTACTTCTACTGTTTTTCAAAATCTTATTCAGTAGCACAGAATAAAACAGAAGTTCTTATGAGGAAATGCAGTGCCCTTCTCTAGACTTAGCAGTGGGGTTATGACAATTGTAGCTGCAGTCTCTTCAGATCTATGTTGAGACCCCCAGTATCTCACTGTGTGACTAATGTGTTCATATCCATCTCCTTAACCAGCAGCAAGAGGTGATGAGTTTTGAGCCCATTTCTGTGTTTCTTCCAGTGTTTATCGAAAGTCTGGGCCCTGGATTTTGTCTGATACTCAGATCTCAGTTACTGAAGACCATACTCAGGCTCTGCCACCTGCTGAGCCTGCATTGCTCAGCCAGTTTTGGAGAAAGTTGAGCTGTGTGGGTGTTTGTGCCGAGGCCACCGGCCCTGAGCACAGAGTGCCATGCAGCCACCATGCCTGCCACGTACCTCCAGTGCCTGCCCAACTGCCCAGCTTGGTCCTTCAGTGTGGGGCATCTCTGCCAAAGTGCATGTGGCAAATTAATTTCCAGTGGGCTTCTCCATTCTCATGCTCTACCACCCTGTCTGGGAGGCAGGTGCTTAGGGAAACATCAGCTGGCTGAGGCAGCAAGAGGACACCAGTGTGGACACCAGAAGACTCCAAAGTATGCCTTTGGGAGGTATAACAAACCTTATCTTACATGCAGTCTCACCAGCCACAAGTCTGCTTCATCAAAAGAAACACGCTCTTCAGGTCTTGCCTTTATACGCTGAGGAGGGGCTGGTGGTCTGCAATCACCACAACCCTCAGTCCACAGAGCATCCTGAGGGCTCTGTGACTTCCAGGGGGGGCATTGCAGTTTTCTGAGAATTGTTTGCCCTCCCTCTCTTGCAAAAAAGAATGCCCCTTAATGGACTCTGTAAGATATTTTCGCATATTTTGATGCAAAACAGTCTGCAGAAATAGAAGATGTTTACATTTAGCTAAGGCTAAAACTGGGTATTTCAGTTTCACTTTGATGATGCAAAATTACAGGACTGAAGGTATGGCAGAATAAATCTCCAAAGATCATTCAGTTCAAAGCTTTATTGTATACTGAACAGTTTGCATCTTGTGAAAGATTAGTTGATTATGATTGTTTCTGAACCGGTCTCTCCAAGCTGTAGCTCTAATCTCACTTTAAGAGCATAAGGGTGCTCTTATAAATATAATTATAAATTATATTTATAAATATAATAAATATATAAAATATATAAAAATATAAAAATATAGCAGTACATAAATATGTGAAATATATAAATAAACAAATAATATGAAAATATATCTTATAAATATAATTATAGAAATAATTCTTTTCACCTACTCTTGCAGTTCAAAAGAGGATGCTTCACAGTTGCTCTTTGATCTGATTTCAAGGTCTGCCACACTGCAGAATTATTTGTTTCCTACCTCTGCTAAGGACTCATGAGAGTTTTTTCAGCTATTGTTGCTTCATTTAAATAAAATAACAACAAAATCTTGAGATCCAGCCTTCTTTTCTGGAAACCATTCAAAGTCCATTAAGTTATTAAATAAATCAGCATCTAGCAACAGATAACTTAGGATATGTATGGATGCAATATGATTCGGTAATTAACAACTTGGCAATATGTATATTGCCAGATGTTTTTTCCTGTGCTACAAGACAGCAGGGCCAGCTCAACATCTGAGGCTTCTGATGGTTTGAGTTACAGGTGGGCAGTGATTTTAATTTTCTATAGTTTGCAATGTTTCTGCATGACCTGGAAAGAGGAGGATCCTGCTGAATCAAGTTCCTATTGTGTCATAACACTGGCAAGTCATAAGAAGAACTTCCTGTTGTGATGGTGCAGTGCCTGTTTGGGTGCTTCTAGTTACCTGCCAGCTGGCTTGAAGTGGAGGTGTTGATGTCTTCTTGTTTGCCATTGATAATCAAGTGTTTGAGGTCTTCAGAAGGTAAAGAGCTAGAAAAGGGCAAAAAGATGTCAAAGATTTGTCCCTTCCCCATCAGTTTTTGTTTTGCTGAAGAATTTCACTACGGGGAACAGCAGAGTTCTTCCCAGTCTGTCCAGGAAGAAGTGATTGTTGAGCATGGTTCACGAGGTGGGTGTGAGAGCTGGGGGCACCATGAGCTGAGCTCACTGTACCCCAGACTATCTCTGTGACCCACGAGGCCATGTAGTTTCACTGTCTCTCTTCCCTCATAGCAGGAGAAAAAAACAACCACTGTCCTTGGAGGAGGGATGGTAGGCTACCCTCATTAGTGTTGGGAAAGACCTATGAAATACAAGCCAAAATACCATTTGTTGTCTTTCTCATTAGAATAACTCACATTCAGAACTTCCTCCTTAAGAGGACAGCAGTTTATTTAAAGAAGTGGTTCATAGTGATGTTCTTAGCATGGTTTTAAAAGGACTTGCTTGTTCCTGTTGCGATATTTCTCAGAGGGATTTGGTGAACAAGAAAGAGGAAGCTCTGAAAGGAGCTGTATAAAAATTGCCATCAAAGGCACAAAATAATTTGAAAACCAGACAGGCTCTGCTACTCTTTGTTAGCACCTTCTCCTCCAATAAACCTTGCTGCAACTGTGGCAAGTAGAACCATGACACTTGTGTGTCTCTAACGCAGTATTTCTTTCCCAAATGGTGTCTGAGAGCAGCTGAAGCATTTTATTTCTCTGTTCTATACGACTTAAATAGCCCTTTTTTAAATAGCAAAGGTGATAGCTTCCATTCCTGCGTTTATCTGGGGGACTATTTATTTGGTTTGTTATATCAAATGATCTAGAAGTAAGAGCTCAAACCCCTGAAGATACAGCACAGTGTTCAACACGAAAATATAGGAAGAAAATAAAGTTGCAGTATGTACCTCAGCATGGTTTTCTATACCAGATGAAATATTATTTCCATTTACAAGCACGAGAATTAGTTTTACAAAGTATGTGACATGATCAGTCTGCAACAAGAGGCCAAATACAAACATAAGATTGGGGGAAGGAGAAGGGAAGGGAGGATATTGCAGTGGCCTAGCATCTTTCCTCATAACACCAGGAGTGCCCATCAGCTCAAGTTATTGCTGAGGGTTGGTGCTGCCTCTGATTATCTGCTGCCAGTTTACCTTAGTTTAATTTCTTTGTAGAATAAAACAGAAGTTAATCAGATCTTTAAAGATATAAAGTGGAACAGATTTTCTTCCAAGAGATAAAGCAGATCTGGTGGCCCTATCACATTCTATATGAATGAGACATTAGTCAGATTTTTTGGTCAGAAAATCCAAGGCATAATTGCTTTTCTAGTCACCTTATTTTATTTTAATTAAAATAAAATTTTTAAACAATAATGTATGATTTTGTCAAGAATACTTTGAATTTTTTGTTTTGTTAGGAATTTAGAAAATGGTTGTTTTCACTTTGTAAATTCTGTTGAGGGGTGGGAGAAAAGAAAAATATGAATCAATTTTTCACTTACCAAGGCCATCAAGTGGTATGGCAGTGATTATTCTTCTTATGATTTCACTCAAACAGCCAAAGCTGATACAGGAACAAATTTTAGAGAATTCTGTGACAGGTGAAGTCTCAAGATGTCTTTCAGTATCAGTGGCTGGAGCTGGATGTTTTGAAAATCATCCCTGGGTTTCTGAAGGGATGCATGACAGCATTAGGCAGCAACCATCTAAGAAAATCAAGATGCACGATGTCTCTGAGATGTGTGTTAGCTGCATCACTTTGTTTTCAGCTTTTCGCATGGCGTCAGCAGTTTCGCTTCCTTTCGGTGAGCTCTTTTCAGAAGCTGCTGTCTTTGTTATGCAAGTGAATCGATTAAACCGAATTTTACATGAGCATCCAAAATGACATTTCATCTTCAGAGGTAGAGCTCTGATCTTCCATCAGTTCTTTAGCCATAGGCCTGAAGCTTTGGAGCAGCTCCTCCCTTTCCTGAAGAAATCAAGGGAATAAGGTTTCCTTTAGAAAAATGTCATATCAGAATGTTCCTGGTTAGTGCAGTCTTGTGTTGTCACCCCGGTGTGTACACTGATAGGAGAGTTCATAAATAACTTTTGTGGTATTGTATGTCTTAGTGTGGCCAAACATGCTGCAGTGGAAACGCTGTAATAGCAGAGGGGAAGGAAAGAGTATTGCCTTATCTGGTGTGTTACACGTGCAGGCAAGCCCTTGGCTGTTTTTCCCTTGTAATTTACATATCTCCTGAGTGTTGAGAGTCACACGATTTCAGTCTTCAATTCTAATTAAGGTGAAGAAAAGGAAGGGATGAACAGCAACATCAAGTCTCTCAGCAAGACTGTATGACATAAGGTAACATTTTCTTCTTGCTGACAGCCAGAAAATAAAAGATATCAGGAAAGGCCTGAACAGATCATATTGTCTTAAATAAATTATCTAAGTTCTGCATTTTAAATGATTGAAGCTAAAAGAATTAGTTCACCCGTAGCCTTTCTTCTAAAACTTTTTCGAACATCTTACTTTTGAACTGTTTTACAAGAACAGGGCTTTCAAATCATTAGTGCTAAGATGTATTTCCTGATGTCTTACTGTCTTGTCTTCTGTTGCCTTACAGAACATCTGAAATCTATCCTGAGGCACAGAAACAAGGTTGTTTGATTTAAGTTTCATGTTCTTTAAGTAGTTAACTTGCCCTCTTGCTTTGTCTGCCTTATGGTAATTGCTTCCTGATTCTTGGTATAAACTCTACAAGTACCTCAGGAAATAGTAAGAAAAGCGCAACCTGTACCTTGGAGAGGACCACTGTGAGAGACTGACCATGATATGGGGCAGTGCCAATTACAGGAATGTTTCTGTATCACTGGAGATAAAGCTATATGACTGTGTACTTTTAAGCTGATTTAATCCAGGGCTATGTGGGTAAAAAATACAGCTCTTAAAACTGGCTCTTCTAAGCTGAACCCATTAAACTTGTGTATGCGTATAAGCACCAAGACGTGCGCAGAGGATGTTCTGAACAGTGAGATATGTCAACAGATCATTCACCTTAAGGACTGAATTCCTTATTCCTTTGCCCCCTATAGATTGGGGTTTTTTCATGTCTAGGTGTAGTGAGTGACAGTGCTTCATACTGAATTTACCCAGAGCAACACTGTCCAGATTTTGAGAAAGTCCTTAGGCTGACTTAGGCAGTCTAGATGTGTTGTCCTGCTTGTTGTGGAAGATTGTTTTTGTTTTTAGACAAGCATGTATTGCTCTAGACAAACCAGAACCCATCAAATCATATGTGTTTTTAAGTACATTTGTATCATAGAGGCTGAAAGGGGGGAAGTATTTTTTTTTCCAATGGATCCAAATTGAATTGTCATGTACAGCAGAAGTCCCACATTCTACTGATAAGTAGCCAGCACCTTCATCATCCTTCATCTCCTCTGCAACAACAAACACAGCAACAGTTTTCTGGGTGCCAGGTAACGTTGCTGTGAATGAAGCTGAAGGAGTAAAGGATACTTGCTGTCATCTCTCTAAACTACAACAAGGTGGCAGCGTGCCTCAGGACATTGCTGATGCAGCTGCGTCTAGCTGGACATGAGCTGTCTGTTCTCTGGGACATCGTGGGGATGTGTATATTCTGCATGTGCTGAAAAAGCACCCGTAGGCACTCAGGAGTCATGAGAAGAGATGCTATTGATTACCTGTCTGTGGTAGAATAATGGCCATACCAGGACATGCTGTAAGTCTCTTTTGGCAATCAGTATCAGATACTAGAACACAAATCTAAGCATCAGGCTGCCCAGGTGTGTATATATGGGTACAGTTGTAGGTACATATGGAAGGGGTCACTGCTGCTGTAGCCCTCATGAGTGTTGTTAGGAGAGTGTCCTGAACCAAAACTTACATCCAAGCTACCATTCTTCCTTGCTACTGATTCTCACAGCCTCCATGAGGTTTCCACATTTTAGCCCCTTTATATTTTCGTCCTCCAGGCCATCACTGCCTGGACAAGTGCCACGGTTAAACTGGGCCACGCAACAGGGGTGGCTTTTAACCACAGGCAGCTGGGGTAGTTGCTAGAGGCAATAGATCAAAGTGGATGGTGGAGAAAAGTTTGTTTAATTGGTGCTAAAGCTGTTGTTCTGTTTGCACTAAATTAGACCAGCATGAATCCTAATGTTGCATGTTCCCTAGCTGCTGGGAAGAACTGATTTAAATGCCACAGATCTCAGTGTTTGCGATCTCAGAGCATCTCACTGTCACGTCACATTTATTCCTCTCATCCATTGCTCACTTTTCCTACTTGCTTACCTCTGCTCATAGAGGAGCTTTTTCCATATCCTCAGCTGAAGTCCTGTGTGTGCTTCTGCACATACCTGCAAGGACGCACCAAGCGTGGGGACTTCTGCCTCTGTGTAGAAAGATCTCAGGGCAGGAATGAGCATGAATGTGGATGGCAGGAATTCTGTGCCTCTGTGTGTGCAGACCATGAGCAGTGCCCAGTACTCCACAGGAAAGGAGAGGAGATCATCATGTTGATTTCTTAGCAGCACGTGTTCTCACATACATGTTGCTCTGGCATCCCAGCTGCCTTAGGACACAGCCACCAATGTAGCACAACAATCCTCAAGAACTGCTTTGGCTTCTAGTGGGCACAGATTACTGGGGTGAGATATCCCATAGACCTTCAAGAAAAAAGGACTCCTATCACAGCCCCTAAAAGGGCTTTTTCGTGCTGCTTTCACAACTTCTTGCACCTCAGGGTTGTCTTCCCTGGCTCCTGAAAACTCATTTCTTTTCAGCAGGGTGCCTGAAGTGTCTGCTCCACTGCCCTTCACATGGAGTTGCACTTGGCGATGCTGACTGCAAGTGAGAAGCTTAGAGCTGACTCTTTATTACAGTGTCTCATACTATGACAAAGGTCTAGAAAGCTACCTGAGGCTGACACCAAGGTGTGTAAGCAACAGAGAGTTGAGAAGTACAGAAATGTCTGCACCTTTCCTGAAGAGATGTGATCACCGGTGTTTTTCAGAGACTAAAGTAGTTGGCTGATTTTTGTACTCAGATTGACTTTCCTTGGCTACATGTAGGCCCAGAGATGTAGCTCTTGAGAAGACTGGGGAAAAATAATAATTTGAAAACAAGATAACAAGGGGAAAATAGGCATGATTTTACGAATTGTAAATTGGAATGCACGTATGCCTTTCATCTTTAGAGATGATACCATTTTCATATTCTTTTGGAATAAATTTTGGTTAGGGTTTTTTGTTGTTTGTTTGCTGGTATATGAGCTTTTTGCTTTTTAGTGCATATACGAGATCCTGATTTCCAGCTGTGTGGGAAAGTAGCAGTGACTCTTGGTTAAAGCAAGATTCCTATCTGAGGTGGTTTTGCCTTCAGACTTCTTCTCAGGGTCAAAACATCTTTCCACTGGAACTACATTCTTGTGTTAGTTTCCAGCCTAGTTCTATCCTTGAAATGAATTTGGCTATTCTTTTGCGCTCAATACAAAAACTGCTATTTCATCTGTTGTTTTGTTGAGATTGCTGTATTTATTTTCCCCCTAGGACAGCACATGGACAGACACAAACTTCTCAAAAGTACCTTTGGAATGAAACAAGCTTAAACAGATGACTCAGTCACACAGCTTTTTCTGATATTTTTTAAAATCTTTCTCCTTAGGAAGGGGTCTTGTGGCTTCAGAAGTAATGATTGCAGAATTGGATTCAGGCTTGAATTCGTTGCAAGGTTATAAAGGGATTATTAAGAGCTGCTTCTGCTAGTTGTAAATTCTGTCACAGAAGTTTGGGCTTCGGCCATAAAGGTGAAAATTTCCTTGGCTACACTTATCTGAGGGAGACAGTTCTGGCTGGGAAAAAGGTGAGGTGGGAGCAAAAGGCTGGGTTCATGTTTACTTGAATTTTTCAGCAGTTTGCTCAAAAGGAATGCAAAGCAGAATTAAAGTTGTTCCTCACTCCTCTGGGAAGATCAGATGGCAAAAATGCTGCCTAACCATTCTCAAGAGGGGTGTTTGGTTGGTGAGTATTGATTCACTATGGAGTGTTTGTCTTGAATTTTCATTTGTGTCTGGCCTGCAGACTAGGAAAAAGAATTGGCTGTGGTAGATGATAAGAATATGCAATCCTTGTCTGAAGCACATACCTGTGACCTGTTTGGGAAGATGGAGAAACCAATCACTAGATGTCAAGTCCTGTGTTTGGTAGCCCCAGAATGTATTTCACTGCTTGAAACTGCTTGCATAACAGCGGGGAGTAGACTTCAGCTCTGAGGTTTAAAGTGTTTACTCTGTGAAAATCCTCTGAGTTCAATTTTCTTCAGATATTTATGATCCAGTGAAAATTAAATTGTGGTAGAAGCTTTATGAAGCATGAACATATACGTAGGAGAATGCACACAGTTGGATATTCACATCTGCACATTTTCCATTAAAATCCTGACTGCCTGCTTGGGGGAAAAAAATAATTGACTCAGAATTACACAACTGAATTTAGTAACTTGAAGTAATTAGGACAGTGTATGTGGCTTTTGAAGGGGCCACAAGGGTGACTTTTTGTACAGAATCAGAGCTTCTAACTTATTAAAAGATGAAGTGTATAAAGTGCTTCTCTTGTTTTAATGACCTTCTGGGACTAGGGACTAGAGCAACTTGTGGAATTGGAACTACAACTGCTCTGCAGTATGATAGTGGTTCAAAAAGAACTTCAGAAATAAAATTTTGAGTCTATCAGCTTACCAGCTACTTCAGAGATTGTGTACAGCTGTGCAAGAGGGGCACACTGCTCTGAATGGTTTGCATAGAAAGGGGTACAAAGGGGCTAAGAACATAGTTCTATTTTCAGTAGTGTTTGTGTACTTTTTTTCACAGAGAGAAAATAATTTAATCCTTTGTGACAATAGGTCCTTTTGGAAATACGTAAGTCCAGCATTAAGTCTACCTTCTGTCCTGTTCCTGTACTTGTGGGGTAATGTATGGTGGTTATCTGTAGTAACATCTGGGGATGTTGCAGTTTAGAAAGATTTACTTTTACCAATTTTTATTAAAAATTTATTGGGTGAGGGTTTGGTTTTGGTTTTTTTGGTGGGTTTGTTTTTGGTGGTTTTTTTTGTTTGTTTGTTTTTTTGATACTGTGTGAAAGATGCTGTGTATACAATACATAGAATGGTAGTAGAAGATAAACTGGTCTGAATTAAAAAACCCCCAGTCTGGGGAGACATAAAAATGCTAATTTTGGGCTAAATTGCTAGCAAGTACTTTGTAGTAGACAAAAATTGTAGAGAAGTAATTTCCTGGCATTCGACCATATATCTGAGAACACCTGTTATTATAATTCCAGCTTTATGTTCCAAGTGAATAGAACTCAATAAATATTACATTTTGTTCTCGTTTTCTGTGTCCAGACTTCAGTTTCAATTTACATAAACCATATGCTGTGGAGTGTTTTTCTGCTTCCTCTACTTGTTGTTCTGTATATTTTCATGTACATGGCAACACCTTGAGTAGCTTTGCTATCTCTCTGAGGCATACTGGATGAGGGGATGTATTCCCAGATTTTTTCTCCCAGTGTCAATTGTTTTACTCTGTAAAGAAATCCAGCAAGCCTAAAGCAGGATATTATGTTTCACGTTAAAAATTATGAGTAAGGTGACTTGGCAAACACACAGATCCTGTTTGTTCCATGCTTGGTGATACTTGTGTTGCCTGTATTCTAGATTGCGTGTCTTTGGTTAAAAAAATCAAAATATTGTAAAAGTTTCAGCCTATTCTGTGCTTCTGAATGCCTTGATCTAGCAATCTGTGTAGTGCTGTGACAGGCTGGGAGCCTGTAGCTAGAGCATATCTTGATTTGCATATGGTACAGATGGATAAAAATATTTGAAAGTTGGTACAGCTGCATTTTCCCTCTTTCCTGTTATTTCTGGTTGTTTGTGAATTGTACTTTCCTACCATTTCAAGTAATCTTTTGCAACGCAAATATTAATAGGTTTGATAGAAACCAAATGAGATATGATTTTAAAACTGGATTTTAGTTCCTGCATTCACATAATAATTTTGCAATTGTAACAGGGAGGAGTAAAATTCTGATTTGTTAGCTGCATGGAAAATAATTTTTGTTTATCTTGTGTTTTAAAAATGGGCATAATTAAATCATTGCTAACTAAGAAAACAAATTATAAGTGCTTTCACTAAAATACTTAATTTGCAGTGTTCATTTGCAAAAAACCCAGGGGATAATGGGGATTGATCCTGTGATGGGTGCTTAATTTGATGCTTCTGGTGCATGCAGTGCTCTAATCCTAATGACTTTCAAATGATGGAAGAAATGAGTTGTATTCATCTGCCATCACCTAAGAACCTTGCTTGCATGTACCAAATGCTGCAATCAGTTGAGAGGACTGCTGGAAACTGACAGCACATAATTTCATTCCAGTGAGTCTCTGTGCTCTCAGCAGGTTATTACTGGGCTTCTTTCAACACCTGTAGATTTTGCACTTTGATTTTCCTGTTTTGTAGTCTTTCAAACTCTCCTTCCCAAACCCATATCTCTTATGCAGACACAGCCTGGTCTGTGATTGATGTCTTCCTGTTCTGAGAGGGAGATTTCTTTTGTTGGAGAGTTGCAGAATGGCGAGAAAAGAGAAAAGATCCAAAATGGAGAGAGATTCTTTGGTCGTGTAGCTACCATACCATACATGCTACGACATGGTTTGATTAATGGGAGGGAGAACTAAGGAGAAAAGGAGTGAGAAGCCTTGTGGTCTCCCCCTTTCTCCTGTGCCCTATGGAGCAAATATTCAGCCCACAGCCATAAAATTTGGAATTAATTCATTTCATCCAGTTGATCAGAATTTACTACTGACAACTACATATTACATATGCTGACTTGTGATGAGGATTGAAACTCTTTTCTTTGGCTTCCATGGCAAACTGAGGGAGAGATGGCTTGTGCTTGTCCTCCAGCCCAAGCCTGTTGACAACTAAGGACTTGGACGTGGGGATGCCTTTGTAAGCACAGTCTATTATCAAAGCTAAAACGATTCTGCTTCTCTTATCAGGCAGCAGTATCTGAAGCAAAGAAAAAAGAGCTTGCGAGCCAGGAGATATCTTGTATGACATGTATTCAGACAGAAATTGCTGTGACCTCTGGGTCACCTTTGCTTATGTAAGGCAGGGGATGGCCGAGCAGGAGGAGGGAGACTGCTGCCAGCCCCAGGGAGCAGTGTGAGCTGGGCATACTCTGCCTGCTTCCAGTAAATTAAAAACCTTCCTGAGACAGTGCAGAGTGGCCTTAACTTCCACTGGCATTGACATAACCTCATATCTGGTCATCACAGCGTTTATGCTGTCTGGTCAGAGACAAACTTATCTTCTTCAGACATTTCCATAGCATTCCCTCAGCCTGAGGAGCTGAGGTTCCTGAACTAACACTCTAACTCATCTTCTCTGAAGATAGAGTGTTTCCAAGCACTTAGTGAGCTGAAACTACTGACATATGGAGTATCACACTGTAGGAAAATATTATGGGTATTTGATGAATCTTTTTGACCTACTACTTGAGTCCAACAGGCATGGGCCCCTGTGAATTTCCATGCCGCTTCAAGACATCTGTTGCTTTTAATTTTTTTTGGTTTTTTTGTATGTTTGGTTCATATTAACACAAAAGGAAAATACATGCTTTTGTTTCTGTTGGTGCTCTTTTGGGTGCTAGAGTTGCTCATGAGCACAGTTGGACTCCAGAACTCTCAGGTGCTGGGAGTTCTTCAATTAGCAGGGACTGTCTCCTGCCACTGGCTTTTTTTGCTCTGTCTCTGTAAGTACGCCACTCTTGCCTCTCCTTTTCCCTCTTAACTGATTTTTTTTCTCCCTGTTACTTTACAGTAGAAGTTGTAATGTTACTGAACCACTGCTGTGCCTCTCTGTCCTTTCTGTAGCAATCAAGTCATGTGGGACAGACAGAATGCCTTGAAGGTCACAGCCTCCCCTCTGTTCTGCCTATACATTGAAATAAAGGGTGCAGGCAAGAAGGACACTAGCTGTGCTTTTAATGGGTTGATCTGAACCCTGCAACTCAGTTCTAGTTCTGATGCTGGCTGTCCCATTTATAAACTTGCATTTCCCCACAAGAGCAGTCCTGTGTGGTTGTTAAAGGAACTGGGATTTCTATAAAACAAAATTTGCCTTGCTGCAATTTGGAAAATCTCATCTGACCCATCTGTGTTGCAGGATGAGTAATGTGAATGGAAATCATGTGGAAGTTGTAAGATGGTGAGGGATCCTGAGCAGCGGCAGAGAACTGAAGCGTAAAAATCCTGAGCTAAATGCAACGACCCATTATTTCTCTCATTACATTTAATTGTCAGGGTTCCTTTTTGTTCACTCTGCTGTAGTGTTTTCAGAGAAGTGTAGTGCCCAGGCTTGGTGCAGTACTCTTGCTGAAGCATCAGTATCTACAGGTGAAACAAATGTCTGTAGATTCCAAGGTGAAGTTTATTTCAGAGTCATTGTTTGTTATTTGTTTTTCTAACAGCATGACACAGATATGTATTTCTGATACTGCCTAATCTCCACATCGACCCATTTGCCATATTGCATTTGTGCAACTGATACATTGCACATATGGTATGTTCATGTGGTATTATCATCTTATTTCAAGCCTATTCCAGTCAATTTAAACTTCTGACTTGCATCCCTCCCAGATGCCGTTTGTACTGTGCACAGAAAATGCATGTTCTCTGTCTCACTCAGTCAAGCCCTGAGTATCACACAATACAGCCTTTCTGTTTGGCAGCAAACCTCTGAGAAGGACATGCTGGTTTTCTGTCATGAAAGAGCATTAAAAAAGCTGTATATTCATTAAAGATGTAGAGCATCTCTTACCTCTGTCTTAGAGAAAGGCCTTTTATCCTGTCATAGGAGGAAGGGTGGCATGATCTGTCTCTGATAAATTCACATTAGTTCTTTCCTAACACTCTATAAACTTTCTGGGTGTTTGCAAAGAGCTAATTTCCTCTCCTGTTTCCATTTTCCTGTGAACTAAAGGTCAATAGGGCCAGGCAATCTCTGATCAGTCAGCATTATTTGTTGCTCTCACAAAGACAGAAAATTTTCCACTGAATGGAAGTTCCCAAACAGTGTCTGTCTCTTATGTGGAGGTAACTATCATCTATTTTATTTCTATTTTCACAGCATTTTTACAGACACTGTGTTTTCTATCTATACTTTTGATGGAAAATTTCTATCAAACTTCCTTTCAATAATCACTGCTGAATATACTGTCCTTTATTTAGAGAATTACTGTGGTAGTGGAAATTGTGGCAGTCTACTTTCTGAAATAGTGGGAGGTAGAGAACAGAGTCCTGTCTTTGACGCAAAAGCATTGATCTGCCTGTAGCTGTTACTACTGAGAGATTGAGATACATCAGCCCAAATTCACTCCAAAGACTTTGAAGCTTTTAAATGACAACTCATTTCTCTTTGCCCAGAATATAGAGAGTGTCTGGAATGCTATTTAGGTGCTGCAGATGAAGAAGCGAGTCAGCTAGATTAACTTGGGCAACAGGGAGCAAGTAAATGCACTTTGAATTCAATGATTTATGCATGAATTGATGCAGTCACTTAAACTCCTGCAAAAAACATGGGGACCTCACTAAAAGTGGAATGGAGAAGGACTTCTTTTGGTTACAATTGTGATATCCAAAATGCTGAAATTAAAAGACAGGTTGATCGGACAACTAAGTTAGATTGTGATCCAAATTGCACTAAAATTAATGCATGGACTGCAACTTCAAGAGAGCTGAACTGAGCTCTAATAGATAGAAGAATTCACTAAACACAGAATCAGAGAATATCCTGAGTTGGGAGGGACTCATAAAGATCATTGTGTCCAACTCCTGTCTGTACACAGGGTCATCCCCATGAGTCACACCATGTGCCCGAGAGTATTGTCCAAACTCTTGAACTCTGTCAGGCTGGTGCTGAGACCACTTCCCTGGGAAGCCTGATCCAGTGCCCAACCACCCTCTGGGTGAGGAACCTTTTTTAATATCCAGCCTGAGCCTCCCTGACACAACTTCAGGCCATTCTCTCGGGTCCTATCACTGGTCACCACAGAGAAGAGACCAGGGCTTGCCCCTTCTGTTCCCTTCACAAGGAAGCTGCAGACTGCAATGAGGTCTCCCTTTAGTCTCCTCCAGGCTGAACAGAGCAAGAGACCTCAGCTGCTTCTCATACAGCTTCCCCTCAAGGCCGTTCAGCATCTTCACTGCCCTCCTTTGGGTGCTTTCTAGTAGTTTAATCACAAGACTTCAGAATATTTTTCTTGCTGTTTAAAAGTTTTATTCAGTTTAAAAATTTCAAGCCTTTTTCTTAAATAAATACCTGCGTATTTACGAACTTCAAATGGCTGGTCTGATTACAGCAGAGCAGGAGTTAATGAAACCTTTGTCTGTTCTCATCTTTCCTCAAAATTTTCAGTTTAAGATTTTTTTCTGTATCTGAACCTGACCAAATATAATGTCTTTTGACTTCTACCTTCATTATTTTTCACATTAATATCTTGTTCAATTTCAGCTTGCTAGTTTAGGGGGAGAGATGAATCACAGAATCAGGTGGGTTGATGCCTCTGTTTCCCCTCCTGCTCAAAGCAGGTCTTATTAGAGCAGGTGGCTTGGGTAGGCCAATGTAGGGATTTGAGTATCTCCAAGGATGGAGGTTCCATGGCCTTTCTGGGATCCCGTCCCATCACCTGGCCAAAACAGATCTCTGTTGAGCAGATGACATCCAAAACAGCTCTGAAAGCACTGTCATGATCTTGGTAGATGGGCAGGTATCCTGGGTTTCCTCTAGGAACAAGCAGGCATTCATAATTCTAGAGAGACCTTATGTACAATAGATATTCCATCCTACCTAGGGTTTTTTTTGATAGCCTCAGTTAGGGCTTAACTGGTATGTACACAAAGTGGTCCTGTTGGAATTTTTCTGACAGGGAGAAAACCCAGTCTCAGCTTGCCTACTGTATCTCCCATTCAGTTTTTCTTGCTAGATTTCTTTGTTGGCTGCTACAGAGCTTGCTATTAGGGGCTGGTCCTTTGTATCAGTGAAGAAGATTCCACCAGATCTTTTGGTGGACATGGAGCTGTCTGAGCTGACTGCTGAGTTCTTTATCTTGATCCAGTGTCAATTCTGTGAGTGTGTTTGAAACTGATGTGGTAAAAAGCCAGTGTGCGTGCAGGTAGGAGGGGGACCATCACCTCCTGTAGCCTTCCAGCTAATGTTTGGAACTGGAGCCTGCCATGGTACTGGCCTCCATCCCTGCTGAGCTGAAAAAATTAGTTTGAGGAGACCAGAAAAGCCCAGAGGAACAGTAAGGTTTAGGACTAGAATTAAAGGTGACTCTTTTTTGCCAACCCCCTAGGGCTTGCTTCTTACAAGATTTGCCCTTCCTATTTCTTGAGGCTGGGCCCCCTTTGCAGAGATGGGATGGCAGGTAGCTGCCTCCTCCCCTCCCTGCTAGCATCTGGCAGTACTGCAGCTCGCACTTGGAGGGGTGGAGGCTGCTTTTTCCCTCTTACAGCCTCCTGCAGTTACTTCAGTAAACCATGTGCAGTGTTATGGGAAATAATAAATGCAGCAACTTTCTTCAAAGATTAAATTTTTTTCCCTTGGTAAACATTATATGAATATTAAATAAAATATTAGCTCAACAAGGTGCATGTATTACTAGCAGCATGCACTCACAGGGATGCTCATTACACTCTGCTGGTTTTAAAGGGTTTTGTTTTTGAAATGGTGAGTTGCTTCTTGTATTTAAATACCATTTCTAGTTTATCAGTCTCTGGGATAATATTAGTATTGAGACCCATAAACCAGAGGAAAAAAGCTTTAAAAGCATACAATCTAACATCTCCTGGTTGTTTTCTTAAAGCAAGGTCTTCAATCCTGGGGATTTTTAGTTTTTAAAAATACTTAAATTCTGCTTTGACTAGCCTTGCTCTGCACCCTTTTACTTTCTACAGTCATTAAAACCAGCCTGGGTTTTGGTCTCAAAACTTGAACGTTAATACTGCTAATTAACTTTTGGCATGGTAAAATGGCAAGGGTATTAAAATGTTTTTTAGTTTTGTGTCTCTGTTGACTGATTGGATTGTTTGGATGTCATTAAGCTACTTATTTATAGCAAGAGTACGAGCAATGTACTAAAAGCAGGGGAAGTAATTCCTGGCTGCTCAGCTAGAAGTTTGAATGTTAATTTTTGTTAGTGTTTAAATTGAATGAAAGCATCATTTTGTTCAATTCTTCAGTATTCCAAAGAAATTGATTACATGAGTGCAATTTAGGCAACAACCTTAATCTCTCCTTTTATTTTATATCTCTCCTGTCAACTTTATACACGTTGACGGTGCCAGTATTAGCCTGCAGTCTTCCTGACTTGTTTATGAATGCTGTACATCACTTTGCAGTCACTTAATAGTATTACATTTCCTGAACTGGAGAGAAACTGTTCAATTATTTTTAGAATAAGAGCCCAGATATCCACAGCATGGAGATAGGTCGTATTTTACCAAATAATATCCTCAGTTGGAGGATATATTTTGCAAAAGATGCCCTAATGGAGGTAGTGTTTAATCTTTCTGTTGTCTCTGGATTTTACGTACATAAGTGAGTTCATGATTCAACACACACACACACCCCCCCACCATTACCACTCTTGCCCTCTTAACCACCCATGCATTAAAAACCCAATATTTCCTGACAGGAAAAAAAATTAGGAGTAGGAGCAATCCTTCCCTCCTAGCGGAATATATTTCTTATAGACTGATGTTCTTCCTGCACCAGAACTCTATAAAAGAACTCTTTTGTTTTTTTCTTTGTTTTTTTTTCTTTTTTTTTGTTTAGCTCAAGAACTTGACCATTTGTATTGATTTTACCTTGAGAACTGTGTGTAAAACTTGAGATCAGCTAGGGAATTTGTTCTGTTGAGTCATTCTGTCATGATTTAATAGCTGTGGAGCTCTTCTAGCCTCTGTGAGTGGAGCCTGCAAGGTCTCCAGGGCCTTTATACAGTCTTCATGACTGTGGTGTTTATTAGAAATGGTGTCTGACTGCTCAACAGCCTGCGACTGAGATAAGGGCAGAGTATCAACCCCTGTAGTATCATTTTGGTTTTGCATCTCCTGTTTCTACCCTAGCAGCCAGGGCAATGCTTATGCCTGGAACTTTTTGAGTCCCTGCAGTTTTCTGCCCTTCCAGGTTCAAAGTATATTTTGGGTCTGGCTTCAAGCCCAGTGGGTCTGAGACTGAAGGACTACTCTGGGCTTATCAGTGGCTGAAGGAGGACATTGATTTCATGATTCTGGTTTGCTAGATATATGAGGATATTGCTGCATGTTAGAAGTTAAAGATAGGTTTTAAGTTTGGGTGGGGTTTTCTTGAGTCACATTTCTTAAGGTTGCCTACTGGTAGTTGGTGGACATACAGATGTAAGTTCTATATGAGTAAACTGAAGAGGGTAGTGATGCTATCGTTGATGGTCCATGCTTTGGTATTAACTGGCAGTTGTCTTGAGTGTATAAGAGACAGAGTGTTCTGCAATGTTAATATGCACCTGACAGAAAGCAGTGCAGAGAATGTATTTACAGGAAAAACAGCTAAAAGTATTTCTAAAAAGGGAAATTTAATAAAGTGGAAAACAGATTGAAAGTACTGGTGAGCTAAGCACTACTTATATTTTAGCTGTTCCTCAAATTTTCCTCAGTAGGGGGCTATGGTTTGGTGCAGGTTTGTGGTCAGAATACTAAGCAGTGCCCTCAGAAAGCAGATGAAAAATCTGTAAATCTGCTTTTAAAGCATGCAGAGAAAGGCACAACAAAATCATCCTCCTTTGCTTTATCTGTAATAAATTATAAAACTGGAACGATGCAGGATGATAAAAGGACTAAATGATTGTGCTTAATGAATGCCTGTGTATAGACTTAAAAATAATTTGATAGAAACAGAAAAGTTCTGAGGTTTACTTTGGCTGCTGTTTTGCAGTTCAGACTGGCTGATGAATGTAATAGTCTTGCTGGCCTTAATATTCATTAATTCAAATCATGTCAGTCATTATCTGTTCTTTTTACTCTTCCTTTTTTAGAAGAGGTGCTCATGTATTTGATCAGTTCTAAGTGAGGTGGCTCCATTTGATTTCTCAGTATAATTGCAGTTTGTGCACATCCGCAAGTAGCAATTTTGAGTTTTGCTTTTTATTGTTTCTTGTCCCAGTAAATCAGTCACAGAAGAAAATGTGGAGTCATCTGAGGGGAAGATCTAAGCAGCCTGCTATGCTATCTTCAAATCAGATGTCTAGCAGACTGGCCTGGAAAGAACAACACCATCTGGATATGGAAAGAACCCTTAAGATGTTTTTGTATCACAGAGGGTTATTGACAGGGTAAATGTGCAGCAGTAAAAACCTGCCAGAAATCTGTGAGCTGGTCCATGTGCTTTCCAGCAGCAGTGGGTGTTAAAACTTCCTGGACTAACAGCCTGCAGCTGTACTTTCATTAGCTCCCCATGAATTTCATATCTCACTGAAGTTCAGTTCCTAGATGTTAGGACTACTTGGGGAAAAAAAACAACCCCTCATTTGGTTTATTTTCAATTCTCTGGTATGAATCTGCCCCAAAAGTTTTTCATTATCAATAGGTGAAACATCATGTTTTATCCGATCTAAACTAGTGATAGCTTACAAAATACGTGTTTAGCCATCTAAAAAAATAATCTATTTTAACTAAAACTGTTCTTAAAGATTAAAATTTTTGCTCATGACGGTTACCAGACTTTTCCCTAGCAGATGTTTAGACCTCTTCTAAGGAGTAAGCCTTTGGAGAGTTGCATTGTGCCACTAACCTAGTAGAAACTCAGATGATACTTTAGGTTAGCATAGCAAAGGCAGTGGGTGTCACATTTAGCCTGATTACTTATTCAGTATGGATAGCCATTACTTACATGAAGATGCTTGGGAATGAGCTTTGGAATAATGGGCAACTGGGATAATGTGTCTGCTTTTAGCTAGAGGGAGCTGCCTCATCAAGTCCACTCCTATGATCAGTGCTTGTTACTCATTTTAAGGTCTAAATCAGTATTTTAGCCCCAGTACAGCTAGTGAGACTATTTTTTCAGAACCTCTCTCTCCAGGCCTGGAGGAAAAAATGGATCTCATCCCTCTGATTTGAGGAAAACTTATATTGCATCCTGCTATTCACCTGCACTCTCTAAGCACCTTTCAACAGCTGTCTTGGATTTGGGGAGCTGTAAAGGATGCTTTCAGTGTGTTCTGTTAAGCAGAACCCTTTCCATGACCTAACCCAATCTAAATCAAAATGTGGAAAAAGTGAAGTTGAAAGAAAAACGGCTTAAAAGCCAGCCTGTGCTGTAATCACCCTGTGAACCTTTCATTTGAGTTCATTATCCTAACCTGAGGAAGCTTAAAATCAGACTGAGTGCAGATGTTATCAAATACAACTCTGCATTCTGTATTCAGAGCTCTGTGCCGCCTCCTGACTCTGCTCTATTTTTAGCCTTGGAATAATGTAGCACTCGCATGATTTATTACACAAAACATTCTGGCAGCAGAAAGGATCAAGAGTAGGTGGGGCCATTATAGCTGTTATCTAATTCCTTTTGAATGTTAGAGAGTATTAAATAAAAATTAAAAAAAAAAGTTTTTTTATGTGTGCCCCAGGGTTTCCATTTTGTGTTAAAAAAGGAGTGGATTATCTAATAGCTAGTTGACCCTCCCTAAACAATATAAGATCCAAATGCTGGAAATCAAAAGCAAGAACTCCCAGTAACTCCAGGAGGGGCAGGAGGTTTAACCCTTAAGTGTGACTGCAAAAGAGATTTCTCCCTGCTCTTTGGAGGGTAGCCTGGACATCTCCCTTCCCAGCCTGTGCTGGCTTTTGTGAGAGCAGAGGTGGTGCTGGAGGAAAACAGGCACTCCCTCCTGCATCTCCTCCTGGTATGTAACTCCCACAGCAGACTCACCTGAATCTACCAGGATCATGGTGTGAGGAAGGAGGAGGAGGTAGGTGAGAGCTAACTCATACCTTTTTAAGAAGCCTTTGCAGGCTGCAGTGAATAAAGGACAGTTAAACATGGGAGCATGGGAAGTACTAGCAGCAGTCAAAAACCTCATGTTCAAGCACAGCATTGTTTTTTCCCAGTTGAGAGACAGTTTGTGTTGGATGATGTAATGGACCACTTGTCATAAGAACAGGGAACAGTCAGAGCTGTAATCCATATCTGTGGGTTAGGTAGTGGGACCTAGGAGAGGGAAGTGTCACCATCTGAAATGTCCTCAGCAAGGAGATAGTGCTGCGCCCTTCTCCTGCTTCATGTCCTCTTGTATTGGATTTGGTTGCTTGAGGAGACCATGTATCACACCAGTGAGCTGTGTACAGTGCAAGTGCCAAACATGGCAGAGGGACCTGACAAAAGAGGGGTGTGAGGTAGGAGGCAGCATAAGCCTTGCACTCAGTGCAGTCAGCAAGTGCTGTATCCTCATGGTTCATCTCGTGCAACCCACAGCACCTCTTGGGTGCAGCTAATGCAAAGAGCAGGAATGAACTGGCTGTGAATAATAGATCTAGAATATTTTGGAAATCTAGCACTATAAAAAAATCAAAAAAGATGAGCTGGTGGTTTCACTTCTTCAGTAAAGCTTGCTCTGAAGTGTAGGAGCAATGAAGATTGCTTTATTCGTTTGTTTGATCAAGAAGTGCATTAATAAAATTATTTGGTTTATTCTTTTGCTCATTCTGCTTGCCTGAGAACAAGACATGGGAGAGTTTTAGGCATCTCCAGTCTACAAGCACTCTTGTCTGTTCAACTTCAAGCTTGATTGTGTGTGAGTGTGTAGGGAGGAGGAACAAAGGTTTTATGTTTCTTTCATTTGCCTTAGTAACCTTGCAATGGAAAGTCAAACCAATTTACATTTTTTATAGGATTTTAATGTATTTTATAAAGAAAAAGTACATAATTGGAAAAAGAGCAAACCTAGGTCCTCCTTGCTGTTTCTGTTTCCTGCAGTCTCCAGCCTGTTCAGTAATATTCAGCCATTAAAATTCATCCCAGAAATATTGCCCACATGTCTTTGGTCAGAAAAAGCAGCCTTCAGAAACACTGTAAGCACCTCAAGCCTTCTTGCACCTTCTGCCCATCCTAGACAGATGAGGTGAGTGTGTGCTCATGCAGGGCAAGAGGCTTTGCATTCATGCAAGAGGAGGAGTCATCATCTAGTTTTGAGGAAGGCTCTCAGGCTATCTTTAGGAGACAGACAGCTGCTGGGTTGCACTTACAGAAATAGAAACAACCTTCTAGTCTGACTTCAGTGTTGTTGAGGTCCTTGCTGTTCAGTTTACGCTTTCACTTCTCCCCAGGGATAACTCCTACAGCTGCTACAGGAAGACAGAAACCATCTACCTCTCCATGTTAATGGCACCTACTTAACCCTTCTCACCTTGTTGGGAGAGAATTGTCTTTCTGGATTGCTTAGGGAACACTGTTGACTTCCTGAGTACAACTTAACTGTATTTAGATAGTGCTGTTATTTGCTTTTCCAGCCAGGACTAGGTGGTCGGCTATGGTTGCAGTCTATGAGTAAAGATGTTCTCCAGATGCTTAAGCACCGTAGTTTGAATTATGTCTTCTGCCTTCTTCCACATCAGCAAGCTGTGCTGTACATATGGTAAACAAGTAGTAGTCAGCCTGTAGAGGTGACTGTTAACGTAGGATAGAGTATTTGTATCCTAAATGTCAAGAGTTTGGCAGTAATAACTACCAGTGATTAATGAAATGACATGAGCTGTATGTGATAATATCGTATTTACTGGAGTTGGATTTTGAAGTTTATGAAAGATCAGGAAATAGTTTAATCAGTGTTTTTGTAGTTCTTGTTTGCTGCTCTTACTATAATCATCATTGTAGTCATGTTGTTTAGTGTTAAGTACTCATGCAAAGAACAGGGAGTTGGACTCAATGATCCTTTTGGATCTCTTCCAACTGGATATTTTGTGATTCTACATAACTTTAAATTATCCTTCATTTTGGAAGAACAGGGAAAGACTTGCATTTGCAGTGTTCCAAATATATTTGTCATGTTCCTCGCTCATCTCTTGTTTTGCAGGGGCGGGTTTTAGTTTTCATTGGTCAAGTTAGCGGTCGATTCAGGTTATGACTTTAATATTATATGCTTGTGAAAAGTTGGCCAGGAGATCACTGTCACTGTTGCTTACTCAAATGTCCATATACAGAATTCAGTGGTATAAATGAGTCATATAAATTTATGAACAGTCTTTGCCTGTTTTAGCTAGTTTTAATTTTTAAAGCAAATTAAATCACTAAAAGTTGTCATCTTCCTTTCTTTAAAAGTCATATGGTTTTCTTTTATGGTATAATAGCCAGGATACTCTATACCATAAGTGTATTTTTATTATATTGACTGTAAGAGAAGGCAACAGAAGATTTCTTCAAAATAATACTTTCTTCTGGGTTTAGTGTCTCTTTAGATTGTAAATAGTTGAGAATGCAATAACCTGCCATTTCAATGGTGCAGTTCATTTGCAGAATAGAAGACATGATCTGAAAGTGGAACAAATTTTATTTCTCATAATTATCCCCTGACTGTGTGGTCATCGGTAATGAATATATTTTGTGGCTAGGGGAAGGCTGATTTTTGTAAAGCAAATTAATTAGGGATAGGAAGAGTTTACGTGACCAGCATATGTATAGAGAGAACAGAAAAGAGCTGACATTGTGGGTAAGAGTTGGGAAAACTGAATTGGGAATCAATACCATGTTGGGAGTTGGGCAACCCAGTCAGAATTCCTGCTCTATTGTGGTGTATTTTGGGACTGACTGCCTGGCCCAGGGTACTGCTTGCCTAATTACAGGTATCTGAATCTTAGGCAGCGACAGCCCAGGTCAGTCACCTAATAGCCAATGGCAATCAAAGAGTTTTAAATATATAAAAGCCACCATGTAGTGATGTAAATAAGACCATTTACAGCCTGTTTAAAAGAAGATGATTTATAGCCTTTAAATTGTGTAGAAAAACACACACAAGGCAGCTCAAATGATGAGGTAAAGGAGATGTGTATGACTGGTTTTCTTCTGGGACTGCAGGATATTTTTCTTATTGTTGGTATCTAAGCATCAGACTCCAGCTCATTGGTGAAAACGTCACGCTCCTTGGGGGTACTTTGAAAGAAGGCCTCCTGCTAATGCTTTAACTGTGCTCTCTTCTCTGCTCTGTGGTGGGATCCCCAGGGAGCGTTTCCTCCCTGTTAGATACTGCTGTCATTAGGCTGTGTTGATGTGTTAGCAAAATAGATGTTGCTCCTGATAGTCTGGGGCTGTGCAGTGTCTGTACAGTTTGGAGTCTGGTGGGATCTGTTTCTGCAATACAGTGCATTGCTGTACTTGGGAGCACACAGATGGAGACAAACAGATCCTAGACAAACTCATTTTTGTTGGTTCATCTATCCTCTTTAATAAACTGGGGGATTTAATGACTGTTGTGTTTGTTGAGCACACTATGGTGGTATTTTGCACTTTTTCCTACACTTTTATTTCTTCAAATGCAGCTGTCCTATGGTGCCTACTGGACAGTGGACTGACAGGACCAGGTGATCCTGTCAGAAGACTGCAGGAAGCTCAGGTTCCACAAAATGATATATCATGCCCTTGTTTTAAAGATAGCCACTCAGGGATTAAATGCATGGGCTTCAGTATCTTAAGTCAGCTCCTGTTCAGGTGACTTTCATTTTTATTCAGTGTATCAGGTAGGAATAACCTGGGAAGTCAGTTTCAGAAGCTGTCTGTATGGTCTGGTTTAGTAGTTTTCTCTTTGTGCACCTGTGGGCTAGAACCCAGTGAGACTTGGGCTTGCCTTCCATGTTTCATTCACTCATGTATATGTAGCTCCCCATCTGTATAAGGATCTCAGGACTAGAGGAAATTGCCTCAAGTTGCATCAGGATTGTCAAGCACTGGCACAGGCTGCTCAGGGAAGTGGTTGACTCACTGAAGTTTAAATCTGTAGATACCCTGAAGGTATTTAAACAGATGTGTAGATGTGGCTCACAGGAACATGGTTCAGTGGTGGTCTTGGCAGTGTCAGGGTAATGGTTGGACTTGACCATCTTGGAGGTCTTTCCCAACCGAAGTGATTCTATGATTCTACGAGTAGAGGTAGTGCACTGCACCTGCAATAAGGGGTTTATCCAGCATTGTGAATGATGTGCTAGACCTCTCCTACATCTGTCTTGCAAGAAGGAATGCTGCAAGGTCTCAGCTCTTTCTTAGGTCATCCATTTGTTTTCTTTGTAGAAGAAGATTTAAGAAACAGTGTCTCAAATCCACAAAAAGGGATCATTAGCCATAATAGTGGAAAATGGAGCATGTGTGTTAAAAACATAGGTTAAGGGAGGCTCTGAAGTCCTTGAAGAGAAACTAACCTGACTTGTGTTTGAACCTAAAAGTAATCCATCATCATGGCAAATATCAGTGCGCAGTTGCTCTTGGCTTCCTCTTACTTAACATGGTTACTTTTGAGAACACTGAGACTGTAGCATTTACTTCAGTTCAGTTTTGTCAGTCACTTTGGAGGCTTTGGAGCCTTGTCCATGGAACTCTACATCTGTTCATACCTCTGTGGGAGATAGAGGTATGCTGGGTTATTCTCTAGCCTTCTACTAATAAAAAATTAAGATTCATGTAATGATTTAAGTCACAGATAGCAGCATACTGAAAATTTTACATTCTCCTTGCACTTATGCCCCTTGTAGAATCTGTATTGAAGAGTGAATTACATTTAAGAGAGTAAGAGGCTGGGACACAAAGCATGAGCTGCCTGCCCAGGAAGGGTAGGACTTGATTCTTGCACCTTCAGTTTATCCTAGTAGGAAAAAAAAAATCCTGAATGGAGGCCAATCATAGTGCAAATCATAATCAAGCCTGGGATTTGCTTCGTCTGTAAACTCCTGAGGTCAGTGTTTGTTCATGAGGCTCAGAAGAAGTCATCTCTCCACTGCAGGGATTCCTGAATGACTTCTGTGTACCATATAATGCAGGAGATCAGAGCTGTGTGTTGTGGTGTTTGCTGACCTAAAATGTCTGTGCTTCAGTGAATGGGAGAGCACAAAAAAATGGGGCAGTTTTTTGTCAGAAAGGCCAATAGGCTGCATCAGCACCGAGTTTAATGCAAACCCTTGTTATGTTAATTAGGTGTTATTCTGAATTCAGCAGGGAATGCAGTATTAACCAGACCTTTGTTGTGCTGTTATTTATTTATACAGTTAATGTGACACCAAATCCCACAACACAGTTCACTCCATTATTAATGGCTTTCGTCAGGAAACTATTTTTAGCCTTGTCAGAAAACTCTTGAGAAAAAGAAAGGAATCCACTGGCAGATAAATGCAAATGCTTAAACAGAGCTTTCACCACAGCCTTCATTGTTGGCTACTTTGAGTATGTGTGGGGAAGTACCCCTGCATGACTGTGTCCTAGCTGGTGACATCTTCCTGTGAGAGAAAATTGGGTGACATGATCTGGGACTAATGAGGAAGAATGCTCTTTTTTTTTCTGTTAGGACAGGAAAAAAGTAGATAAGACTGAAATTACGAAGTTTCTACCTCTGACACCCACTTACATATGTAGCTGTCTTCTGGAAAATGAAAAACCTAATGGTGTCAACCATTTAGGCTTTGTGAATTTACACCAGTCCTAAGCTGTAAAAAACACTGCTTTCTTCTTGTTTTCTGGTTACAGGCTTCAGGCAGTGTTGCATGTAGTTAAGATGACTTGGCCAACTGGTTGTAGCACTTGTTAAACAGGGAGGCAGAAAGAGAGATGTTTGTAAGAGGAATGGAGTCCACCTCTTGGAGAAGCAGGATTTAGTTGATGTTGCTAATAATAGTGCTTTTTTTTGCATTCCTTGTCCCTGAAAAATTTTTCTCTGTAGTTTTCATTATTTGAAAGAATGGAAACAGAAAAGTATGGGCACTTGTGATCCTTCTAGACCATCCATTCTCGCAGTCCTTTGATCCTGTTGTGTCTTCCAGATAAACAATTTCTAGAAGTTAGTGGTAACTGTAGGCACTTACAATTTATCAATATGGCAGATACTGTGAAAGTGTTCAGACTTCATGCAAAATCTTCTGTTTCTAGAATAGTCTTGAATAATGGGGGTTTTGTTTAGTTTGGGTTTTTATCTGTTGGAGCTCATGAAGGTACCCAAAACCTAGAAGGAATTTGATTGGTTCTTTTTTTTTAAATACCAAATTATATAAAGTGATTTACTTCCTGTTTTTTTTCAGTTTTATGACTAATGCTTTTATAGATAGATGTGTCTCTGTGTAGTGGCATGGGTTGGGTATCATTACCTCCAAAAACCAACCTCTGCCACACACCCTTGCTTTCACACACTGCTAAGCTGAAAGTTACACACAAATAGTTGACATGGAAAGTAATAGCATATATGGCCTGAGGGGAAAAAGAATCATACTTTTGTCAAAATTTGGAACTAAAGGTAAAGCATTTTGGTTACTTTCTTATGTCTTTTCTAGACTGGATTCCATTACATGATCCTTTTGCCTTTACAAACTGGTAGATTTTAGGTTAGAGGTGTTAAGAGACAGAGCCTGCTGGATCATATTCTTCATCACTGTGAGTTCACTGTGAATTTTTCTACAGTATCTGTGATTCTTTTCACATTGCTTCAGCAAAGAAGTCTTCATCAGCTGCCTAAGGAAAGTGTCCCACATTTTGGTAGAGCTTTCTTCCCCAAGGCTCATGCTCCCTCTCTCAGTTGGAACCCTCACTCTTAAGTTACATCCTGTGCTGACAGATTGTACTACATCTCCTTTGGAAAACCTGAACTGACCTTTGAGGACATGATATTGTTGCTTCTCCATGGAGTTTGTTTCTAGGTTTTATCCTCTTCCCTTTCTCAGGCTAGCACAGCTCAGAGTCTGCCCTTGCCGTTTCAAAAAAGCAGTTGCCTTGTGCCTAGGAGGGTGAGTTCTGCTTTGGTTTTCCAGCAATACTTGCCAGAAGTGAAAACCTGTGCACCAGCTGTGATGCTTTCCTCTTGTATTTCCATCTTCTGGGCAGGGTGAACTCCTAGCAGCACAGAGGGGAGAAGAAGGGATCACACTCCCAAACTAAATGACCTGCATTCCTTCTGACAGTAGAAATAACTGCTGTTGTTACCATTGCTAATTTTAATATAAATATAACTTCTACTGGCATGTTTTGAAGGGCAGCAGTAGGATCAGGCATCAGGCCATGGCTCTGCAAAGACAGCCATGGATTATGTTTTGTGTTCAATGCATTGTGCCAGGCACAATGTCTTGCCCTAGACTGTGTTGTAACTAACAAGTAATAGGATCTTACCATAATTATTTCATTACTTTAAGAGTCAGACCCTTTACTGGGGGGTTTGCTAATTGACAAACATGTTGTTCAGCTCTGCATTTCCATTAAGAAGTCTGCACCAGGCTTCTCTGTGTCTTTGTACTGAGATGGAGACTTGAGGTTATTAATCATCATAATTAAGAAAAAAAAATTAGACAAATAAGTTGGACTTCTGAGCTTAATATCTTGTTTTAGGATTTTCTCCACTGCTGCAAGCAGAATAATGAGGAATTTCCCATGCTGGATGTAGCCTGTGTCTCTAGGTGACAGGAGAGGCATGAGGCAATGGAGGGTGAAACAGGGATCAGCAGAGCTTGGCTTTGACTTAACAGTCCTTCCAGGCACACAATTGCCCTGAGAGTGTTGGTACCCTCTGCCTTGGCCACCTGACACCACCTTGCTTGTGCCAGGGGCATGCTCCAGGGCACTGAGAAGTTAATTTTAGACTTAACACAGCCATTATACCCTGAAAATGAATATTCCCTTCCTGGTCCTTACACACAGTTCTGGTGAAGGATGATGTCTGGGGCAAGTTGTTTCTCTCCCAGTTTCTAAAGAACTATGGAAATACTTATTTTCCACCATCTTTCTATGTTTCATAGAATCACAGAGTGGTTTCCACTAGACCACATGGCTCCAAGCCTCATCTAGTCAGGCCTTGAACACTTTGAGGGAATGGGCAAGGATGTGTTTTCCTCCCACAGTTCTTTCAGGGAATTTAGAACAATTCTTCATTTTACTGGGTATAATATTTGCTTCACCTTTGCAAAATGATGCTTAATCCACACCACTGTCCTCTCATAGAGCTGTAAAACCTGTCAACCCTTCACCAATGCGCTTCTCAAAAGTTGTCTTCATGAGTACAGAGGGGCAAGGAGTCTGACTGAATTGCTAGGCTTGTATATGGATTGTGCTGTATTAATTTCCAGTTCCAGAAATGATTTTGAAAAGCTTGGAATTTTTTTTTCCTGTTTTGTGAATAAATCCTCCTTTGACAGAGGAACATCACTTTTCTACATGATGTTTTTCCATTCAGTTTTTATCTCCCATTCTGATTTTAGGTTTGTATCTCTTTACATTTATTAATGGGAATAAGTCAGTAGTGATTTGATGGGAGAGTATCTGCTATTAGTGTAACCTGACTCTCCAACAATAAACTGGATAGCATAGAATATCTTTTTTCACCTAGGAGATATGAAGTGGAATGAAATGAGAGTAAATGGTGCCTTGTGGTGTTTGTATTCCATAAATCCCATTTCTTACTCTGCTAGCTATGAGTCCCCTCATGTGTTGAGAGATGATTTCTGCAGACAGTTTTGAGTGTGATTTGAAGACAGGCTATGGCCCAAGTCCTGACCACGGCTGAGGGAACACCACGCTCTCTTCTAACACTGGTCTTGGCATACAAGAGAAAAATCACAACGTTCATTTTTTTCCTGTTTCAGCAGTAGATAGGACCACATAAATAATTTCTACTTAGGAGAATTGCCACACTAAATTAATGCAAACAAAGTCCCATGGATGCAAGACTTTGAAGGACAGTGCTCAAAAGGAAGATGGCTCTGGCTCCACATACAAGATGCAAATATCCTACTTTGTAACAAAATAAATGGTTTTAATTGAAGCATGACTTTCACTGGCAAGTCCTGGTTTTGTTTTCAATATATGCCATTGTGCTCAATGAGGGGAGAAAATTTTCAACGAGCAGAATTCAAATGTATTCTTTTAAATTCATGTAATGAAAAAAGGCCTATTAAATATAATACAGAAAGGACCACTAGGCATATTTCAAATTTTAGTGGGCACAGGAGGGGGGGTAAGGTTAGCATTTTTTCATTATTTATCTACTTTTTCATATTTATGGCTAGTTCCAACTGTACTCTATTTCCTTTCTAATTTTTTAGAGTGCAGATGTAGTTACATTCTGTACAAGTGACATTTTGGGGCAAATAGCAGAATTGCTGATGTCTACTGTTTGAAAACTGATACTGATCCAAAGAAAACAGCTTTCCTCATTCATCTTATATTGATTCTTGAGCTATTGGATGTACTTATTTCCCAATTCACGTTTTCTCTAGGAGAGCTAAAAGTTTTCAAGTTTGGCATTGTTATTTTTCTAATGACACTGATCTGGACACTAGGCCAGAAGTTATGAGAGCTGGAATAGTGTGTTGAAAGGATGTATAATAAGAAGTTTACAACCCTTTAAATGTCTGAGTGACGGTGATAATTCTGAATATCTGACTTGGGCTGAATTGTTTGTCTAGAATTTGAGGGGGGGGAAAGGGTTAATCTATTTTGAGGGCAAGATTAAAGCAAACAGTTTGGTCTTCTCTGTTTGCTGGACTTTGACAGTAGGTTGGTGGGCAGCTAGGGCCTGGTCTCTTTTGAGGTAAAAGAATAAAACTTTTTGTAGTACATGACAAAAATCATTTTTGTTCTTGGAAGGAGTGAAGGATGTTGCATGTGACCATGATTGTATTGCCTCCCATCTGACAGGCTTGGGGAAGGGATTTGGTGCCCAAATTTGCCTTCAGACTCCCCTCCGCTCTAAAACATGAATCCAGAAACACGAATATCCATTCACCCCTTGTTCTTTGCTGGCCTGTGTGTTAAGAAATCACCCACGTAGTGCTGGTGAGTCTCTATTGCTATGGGGGCAGCTAGGCTTGCTGGCTACCGAGAGACACAGCATGCTGTGCTAACCTGGAAGGGGAGGGCAAAGATGCCTTTTCTTTGAGCATGCAGTTACCTCTAGACCAGGTTTGAGTGCAAAAGGCAGACGGGTGGGAGCCTTAATTCTGGGAAAAGCTTAAGCATAAAAAAAATGTTTGAACAGCTTAGGTCAGAGCTGACAATCACCAAGACTTCCCAAATATAAGACATGGGAATTCAGTAGGCCAGACTACTCCTGCTTTCCAGAAAACTTTGTCTCCTTAGAAAATTTGTGTAGAAGAGCTAAGTGACCAACTGGAAAACATATTGATTAAAGATGCATTTTGAATGTATTAAGTGCTATGAAACCATGAAGTTCTGTGCAAAATGAAACCAAAATTGGTGGATATTATGGTGGTGTTATTTGTGTATCTCATTTTTCCTCCTCTAAAATCATACCCTGCAATTTTCTAATGCATTTACAATAACTTTGGAAAAGCTTGAGAGCTGTGGTATTCTGATGATCCCACAGTAATTCCCTTGCAGAATCGCAGGGTACAGGAAAGTGACATTATAAAATAAGAAAAACACAGCTGCAGTGTTAGATGGATAACAATGGCAAGTGCCATTTTCTTCATTCAGGTGAATGCAATAATTTTTTTTAACCATTCCATTTTTTCCTATATCCTTCAGCATCCACCAGAAATACTGCTTTGGTGGTATCCTCTGATCAAGTTTCATGCAAGAGTAAGCAGAAGTCCAGGACACGTTTTTTGTTTTGGGAATCATGGCAGAGCATGGCAGGTGCTTTTGCCTCGGTGAGAAGGAAGTGGCTTTTCAACACACATTTTATCTTGCTGCTCCTAAGAGTGAGGACAGCAGGGAGAAGTGTGGACAGAAAAAATGTGTATTCCAGGATGTGCTTTTTCCTGGGTGCAGCCGAGCATTGTAGAAGCTTCCTCGTTTCAGGACATAATTTCTGGCTTCCTTCTCACCCTTTGATTTTCTCTTGCTCCTCCTCTGAGAGGGCTGACTGTTCTCTTGTGTTTCAGGAACATCCTCTTTCCCTAGTTTCCTGGCAAATGCACTTTGCCATTCTCTCCCATCTTTGATTGACCTTCAAGATCTATTCAAGCCTCCCTTTTCATTCCCCCTCCTCCCTTGCAGGGTCTCTGCTTGCCCATGGTACTCCCAGCTCTGTTCCTTTCATCTCCTGCGCAGAGTGCTAAAGGGCACTTTTAAACCCTTCCTCTCTGTGCATGCTGTGTCACCATGATTCTGTGCATGGTGATGCAGCTTTGTTGCAATTACAGAGCACTCTGACTGACCTGTGCTTGCTGAAGCTCTGTTGGTAGTTAATGAGCAGCTCTGGGAAGATGATCCCTGATGTGGCAGGTGAATCTGTAGTATGAGTTCTCAACTGTGCTTTTGTTTTAGCCTGCCTGATCCCATAAATGGAGGTCTAGCATTGTGGAGCCCAGTGCTGGCCCCTGAAAATTACTGAGTATTCTTATTCTTACTTTGGCACTGGTGTTCATATCAAGGGCTATTGAAAATAATTAGGTAGTGCAGCTTTACTAATGGTTTAAGAGGTTCTCCTTGCAACTCAGTATGAGGCTGATCTGATGCAGCTATCATCTTGCTAGTATCCAAGAGTGTTTTGTCTTTCTGAGTACGTCTTGTTCTGGCTCATTTCAGAAATCTTCTCTTAGCTCCAAGGTCTGCAATTGGTCTGCAATCCGTTGGCCTGTAATTAGTACCAATATTACAGTGCTGTTACTGCACTGGTCTGAACTGCTGGCTATTTTTAGATACGACATTGTTCAGGGTTTTGTTGCATGGCTTATTTCTCTCATCATCAATCAGCAGGATGCTGAGTATAAAATAATACTGTTTTTAAGAACAATTAGTGCAGACTTATGAAGATACCAGTTAGCCAGTATTTACACAATCTTATCTTTAGGTGGAGACTGTGGTCCAGTCCCAGGCTGAAGGGCTCAGGTCGATATCTCCTTCTGGTAGCTTGAAATGTTAGGTTCCTGCCTTGCCTGTGGGCCAGGGAGTGGATTTCCACTTAATCTGCAGCAAAATCAGGTGCTCAGCATGCAAACAAGTTATGTAGGTAACATCTGCCATAATGGAAACTCTGAACTCTTTATCAGTAAACTAAATACCATTAAAGTCTTACTGAGAAAGGGCCAAGCTTATGCCTTATGGAGGGCCAAAACCAGAAAGCTTGATTTAGTGAAAATTTGGGTAGAAACTAGGACATGTGCTGGGTCTGAACGTACAGCTAACATCTGTATGTAATTGAGTTCTCTCAACCTATATCTTCTCTTTGAATAGTAAAACTTCAGCCCTTTGGTGGCAGTAGTATCATTGAGTCCCAGTTAATATTAATCACAGATTGTGTAGCCTTTTTAAGTAAGTGGCAGTTTCATATTTCAAAGATCTTCATTGAATGGCATTAAGCTGTTTTGTCTTTTTCTTTCTCAGTACTATCATTAAAGAGAACTTGCTTTCTTTTACACCTCTAGATGTAAAAGTTCACTGAGACGGGTGAAGAAAAACCATGTAGCTATTGAAGATACAGTCCTTGATTCTGAAGGAGAAACTTTTAGTACTTTAAAATTCCAGAGAGCAGACCAGTCTACTTATAGATGCAGGTTGAATCAGGGGTAATTAAATCTAAATTAGAAACTTTGGCAGTTTTCAGCTGTGATTTTAGAATCTTAGAAAATACATAAGAAAGAAAAGGATCATGGAACAGAACTAGAAGAACAGAAGTCAGGATGCTACCTACAATATGGATATTCACTGCCTATGCAGACTAAGCAAGTCATCACAAAGTAGGATAGAAATAGGATTAGAAAACAAATGGGAATTCACCTTAAAATAAAGGTAGATCTAGGGAGATATTTTCATAGAAAGAGAAATGCTTGAAATGTTTCATTTTGAAAAATTCTAGGAGTGAGAGCATGGTGTTAACCAGTTATGATGTTGCAATTAATTTTATTATTTTTAAAATATTTGATAGCATTCAGAGGTGTCAATAATAAATGAGTTTTTTTCCCATGAAATGTGTTATTATTTTATCTATAGTGGCTGGCTAAATTTTGCTTGAATCTCAGGAGTATTATGAAGCTTAATGCATTCATATGAAAAGCTATTTTTTAGAACAGTTATTGCAGATTCATGAAGATATCAGTTAGCTAGTATTTATGGCTGAACATTGTGACGTTCACTCATAAAAGCCAAATGTATTCTAAGAGATCTGGTGAAAATGCAGGCAGGGACACACCTGGCTCCGTCCAGTTACAGCGATCGAAGTCTCGAAGTCTCGTTTCTCTGGGTGTGGACATGAGCCTCCTCCGCGGGTAAATGAGAGACATTTACACCTCTGTTAAAAGTGTCCTGCGGTCACTCACGCTGAGGCCTGAAATACTGACGTGGTCGTTCACCAGAATGAAAAACTGCCTTTCTTCAACAAGGAGCTGCAGCTAACAGAACAGAAACCTTTATGAGATCCGTTTTCCACTCTGATAACTGAGCTCTCTGCCCTCCACAGCAAAGCAGAAGAGAAACCCTCCTCCAAAACTTGGGTAATTGGGGCGTAGGGGCTTTTTTGAATTGATTTTGGAAATATCTCTTCTCTTTAGGGAAATAAATAACTTATTATTAACCTTTTTACGAAATACTGCTGCAGATCATCATCTCTGTCTAGTGTTTCATTTCTAAATTGCACAAATGTGAAATTTCTAGGCCTCAGTGAGATGTCTCGATAATTAATATGACTTCTCATTTCCCCTACTGTATAGCCTGCTTACCTTATGTGTGCTGAATCTACCAGCTTCTTTCCAAATTTCTGGAAGCTGTGTACACCAGCTAGGGTCTTTGTATATATATGTACACAATATATATGTACCCCAGCTCTCAGATATTTCCATACCTCATGCTACCTCATCCCCATCTTGGATTGCAGTTGATTAGGTCTTGTACCAGCAATAGTGTGGCCAGCAGGACCAGGGCACTGATCATCCCTTGTACTCTGCACTGGTGAGGCCATACCTCAAATCCTATGTCCAGTTCTGGGCCCCTCACTGCAAGAAGGACAATGCCCTTTCTCTGGGCATGTCCAGAGAAAGGCAGTGGAGCTGATGAAGGGTCTGGAGCTCAAATATCATATAGAGTGGCTGAGAGAGCTGGGATTGTTTAGTCTGGAGAAAAGAAGGCTCAGGGGAGATACCATCACTCCCTAAGACTACCTGAAAGGAGTGTGTAGCCAGGTGGGGACTGACCTCCTCAAAGTAAGAAGCAATAGGTTGAGAGGAAACAACCTCAAGTTGCACCAGAGGAGGTTTAGATTGGATATTACGAAAAATTTCTGTAATGAAAGGGTTGTCAAACACTGGAACAATCTGCTTAAGGAAACTGTTGAGTCACCATCCCTGGAAGTATTTAGAAGACATGTAGATGTGGCACTTCAGGACAGGGTTTAGTGGTGCACTTGCAGTGTTAGGTCAGTGGCTGGACTTTATGATATTAAAGGTCTTTTCTAATCTTAAACTCTATGATTCTGTGATACAGTGAGTGCCTTTGTTCCCTTTGATCTCCTTGTGTGTGTGCTTGGGAGGGGAGGAGGGCAAGGAGGACTTGATGGGTATCACATGTGCATCCTGTCCTTCCTCTCACTGCCCCATGTCCTCTGCTTCCACCTGTAGGAGAAGGTGCACAGGGAATACACCTCTCCTGCCACCTTCCTGCTGTGACTCTGCGTTGAGCATTCAAATAATTTTATGCCAGATGTTACATTTTGGGGTCTTGGCTCTCTTGGACATTCTTGGACACCATGGAAAGGTGCTGTGTATAAGGAAACCAAGACCCTATTGGAGTGTTTTAGAAAATGAAAGGCTGGTGACCCTTGTTGGGGTCTTCTAAGCTCCAGAATTGAGTACTGGGTATGCCAAGTCAGTCTACCTTTGTTCTGTGACAAAATACAATTTGAGGATTAATATTGTGCAGGGAGAGAACTCCAGCTGCTTCTAATTTCCTTACTAGGAGCCCATCTGTCTAGCTGCCAGGATGTGATACAGTTGTATTACAAGTTGCATTGATTCATATTCTCTTTTTCTAATGATGCATAGAGATCTATTACCCATATGCTCTTTCCAGTGAGTGTATCTGCCTTTCATACAGTCTCTCCTGGGGGATTATTGGGAAATGGAGAGGACTCCTGCAAGCAGACTACTAATCTGTGAAGAGATCCTGAGGACGAAACTGGGAAATTGTTTCCCTTCCCTGTGGTCTTGTGTGATATATGTGCATTTGAGTTCTCTCTAAATGGGTTTTTGCTTCTTTTTTTATTTCTTCATTAAAAGATGTGTCACACATCTTCTTCCTATTTCTTATGGCTAATATGCAGCTGAGCAAGTTCTTCAGTATCCTGTCAAGACTAGAAAATAGTGTGTTGGCCAGTTCTCAGTGCAGATAAAAAAAGGCTTGGGAAAAATATATTGAACATGCTTGTCCCATTTACATGAAAGCAGTGGCTGCACTTGTGGGCCACTGGGGCCTCAGTTAAATTCTAAAATATGGCAAAGAATCAGTATCTGCTAGTTTCTGTATTTTTTTCATTTGAATTCATTTGCTACTTTTTGCTACCTTTTGCTACCATTTGTTACTTCCACACTAGAGATGTTTGCAATGAATTGTATTCTGAGTTGCTCCTTGGTTGTTCCACTATGGACTAAGCAGTGTACATACAACACTGTCAAATGGAGCATCTCACTTCAGTCGTACTGTACTGTGTTTTGTTTTCTTACTGAAGGATGTTGACTCTTCATTAGGTTTTTAAAATACTGATGTTAACCCTAAGTGGACTAGGATCGCCATGGTGATAGAGAAATCCTCTCTCAGGCTATATTGCCACAGACAAAACATAAATGTGCTCAAGCTCATTGTTTTTACTGCTCAAAAGAACAACTGGCTGGATCTGCTGGACTGTTTGCTTGCAGTGGCTAGAGCAGGATAGTGTGTGATGGGATCCAGATATGGTGTTTACCAGTGAGCCTGCTCACCACCGTCACCAGCCTTCTGTCTTCTGGTTTCAATAACCTGCTGCTTGCTAGATTAGAAAAATGCTTCATTACACTTGTAACTTTTAGTATGCTTGCTTTAACTGAATGCACTGGCATGATAGCAAGTAGTGGGACTTTCGGTACAGAAATGGAAAGTTAACATTCTTTATCTTAATTTCCCTTGGCTAAAGCAGAGCCATGATACAGAACTTACCTTTTACAATACTTGGCCTTTGAGTATTTATTAGTTCTTATGTACATGAAACTTCTATATGTGAAAATGTTCTCCCTTAATCTGAGCAAATATTTTAAAATGCTTAATTCTTCCCTGGTTTCACTTTTCCAGAGTTCTCACCATGATTGGATCAAAAAATAAATTTCACTGGCAGTGTTGCAACTCTCCTTTTGGTTATATGTGATTTCCAGTGAAGTAAGAGATGACATGACAATCACTTAGTAGGCTGGTTGGTCTGTTTTAAAAAAACTGAATTACTGTCTGAGGCACACACACTGCTGCCTGCGGATGTTTCTGGAGTTTGGGTTACTTGCTCTTAGTTGGTTTGGGTTTAGGTTTTTTGTTTGTTTGGTTTTGGTTGTGTTTGTTTGGTTTTGTTGTTTTTTGTTTTTCTGTATTTATTACTTGTACCTAATGAAGGAAGCTGACTGCTTAAAGGCACATAGGAGCTACCAATTTGGATCACACTGGTAGTTCACTAACTCTAGTTATGATCACAGTTAAGGACATTAGAGATAAGTATAGTAAAATATACAGCATAGTGTGTGCTTCAGAACTTGTCTCCACGAAAATAGGCTTCTTAATCTTTTCTGTCTGCTCCCCTTCCCCCCTTCAATGATGAGGATGTACTTTTTAATATTACTTTCAAATTTTATATTTATAAGCTGTTATTGTTCCTGGGTTGCTCTCATAGAGAATCATTTGTGTCCTACTCATTCCCCTGTATGAAGCCATTTCCTAACCTTGCAGGTTAGGTCCTGACCATCTGGGCAGCCTTCAGGTGGCAGCTGATCCCCAGGGAGCTTTGGCAGATATAGGATGTCCAAGAATTATCTGTGAGGGGAAGGGGAAATGTCCTTAGTACAGAACACCCTGCAAGAAACCTAAGAATAAGTCGAATCAACATAGCATAGCAAAGATACCAAATAACAAATTGGGCAGGATGAGAACTTCTTGTGAGTTTTATGTTCTCGGAATATAATTCTGTCAAATGACAGAACATCTCAGGCTGAGTGGAAATGCCTTTGCTGCCTGTTATTCTGTGGGAAATGGTGAACATTTTCTTGCCAGCGCATGTTCACCACTCCTTGCTGCACTACCTGTGAGTCAGAAGTTCACAGCACAATGTTGGCATTTAACATCATCCATGTGAACTTAACAGGCTTTAACATGCTTGATCTTATCCAGACCATTCAACAGCTGAACACAGAGCTTCATTTTCTCAATGCATCAGGTCTCTCTTTACACAGGTGTCAATAGATACCAGCAATGTGATGGAACATCTGCCATGCAGGAAGGCATCTCTCCAAGAAGTGAGCCTGTTTCACTGTAGAGGCTGTGTGCTTCAACTAGTCCAGCTAGGAGAAAAAAAAAAAAAAAGCAATAGAATCAGGTATTTTTGTAGATTCTTGTAAAGAAACAGAGTTGTATCAGTCAGGCAGTAAGCCCAGGCAGTGTTCTTGCTCACATCCCAAACACTCTGGGTGACCCCCCAGTGCTTCCTCTGAAAGCTGCTTCTGTCACCCTCCTGCTGCACTTGTTCAGCTGTGCTTGAGGTTTCTCGATGCATGACTGGAGAGGTGCAAGGCACCCCTCCAGGATTCTGTGCTGTGCATACAAACATTTCTGACCAAAGCATTTCTCTGCAGAGCTTTACCATTTAAGATTCAACAGCCTTTGGCCTTCCCCACTCTGGGATGGGAGGAGGGATGAATACATACATCTCTGTCAACAAACATCTGTCAAGCTTGCTGGTCCCCAGGGGAGCACTGTGTCACTTGAGCTCCTTCATCTGTTTTTTACATTGATGCAAATTTTGGATTTTCTGGGTTTTCTTTTAATCTTTTTGGGAGACTTTTGCTCATTAAAGGGAAGTGATACTACTATCCTCCCACTGGTTTTGTGGAAGGTGTAGAAGTTTCTTCTGAATTTATCTGGAAGATTGAACACTTCCAGCCATAAATAATTTAAACTAATTACTTTACAAACATTTGACTTTATTAAATTCAATAAAAACTTTTCAGATTATCAATTGATTAAAAATTATTAATTTTTCCATTTCTTATCACTGTTATGGAGACACTACTCTGGAAACATGAAAAGTGTGTGCATCTGTCAAAGTTTCAGTTTTGTTAGAAAGGTTGAGTATTATCTGTTAAAACAGGAGATTTGTGAAGTGGACACTCATTAGAAACTCAGGAGCAATTACAGAAAGGGTAAATAAACTGAGGCACACTATGTATTTCCCTTTCCCCCTTGCTGTCTCTTGACTGGTAGAAGAGATGGATGTTATTTCCCAGACAGGTATATCTTGTAGATGAATCCCTTTACAAATAATCTAGAATAGAACTGTGGCTTACAGTGTCTTAAATAACTAGCTTTTCATAAATATACAAGAGCCTGCTTCCATCTTTGCTAAAGATGTTTTCTAGTGTCTGTTATGGTGTTGCTAAAAGCTATTTTCATTTAAATGGCCTTAAATGAGGCAGTTTGTATAATGACAGAGAATAAGAAAACCAAAACAATGTGACATTAATACATACCCCAGACACATTCATATAATCTAAAGATATTTCAAGGATCTAGTTAGACTTGGTATCTTCTGATTAGAAGCTTAACACTGATCTGTATTCATGTCACAATTAACTTGGACTGTTTCTAATGAATTCTCTTAAGTAGGTTTTTGTGCAAGTAGTTTCTACCAAATGGCTGGGAGCAGGGCAGAGCTAGAACAAGCAGTTGCAATAATAATGTCTGGGACTAATTGCCTCTTAGGCCTTGACTTTGTCAATTGCTTTGTTTTTATCAGCTTCATTGATTTTATTTTTTTTTACCAGAATCAGAGCCAGAAAATATGTAAGCAATCAAGTAGGTTTGCTTTGGAAAAGCATCATCTATCGGTCATCTTCAGGCTGTGCTGAGGCAATGGTATCTTTGACCTGCTGTAGAGAGAATCCAGTTCCTGCTGTAGTTGAACTGCATGATTTGAGTGAGTTGTTTCTGCCAAGATGCTCCACGATATTAATTAATTTTTAGCTGCATCAGAGTTGGGGGCAGGATGTACAACAGCAGCATTTAGCTGTATTACATCTTCTCTGCCAATTTTTGTATGTAGCAGCCGTGAATCAGACCTTCCCAAGTGATGAGATAAAAAACAGTGACTTTTTTTCTCTTTGCCCTCTGTTTTATGAGTTGTCAGATGACATTCATGACAGTTTTTAGCTTTGTAACCACAAATTTACACTATTCAAGAATATGGAAGCTGAGAATCTCGTTTGGTTTTATCATTGCAGGACTGGGAGCTTTGAGAAACACTAAATGCCAGGAAATCTGGCTAAAATCATGATAGTTGCAAGGGCTGTGATAGGACAGTAGAGCCCTCCCTTGGTTCTACATGCAGCCTGCAGGAAGGCTTACACACCTCTCCCAGTGATACCAAGGGATCAAAGTCTGTCAAGTGATTGAGGCCTCCTGACCTAAGAACACAAGCCAGAAGCAACAGACAAGTAAATGACGCTAAGGAAACGCACACCGTGAGCGTGGTCCCCTTGGAAAGTCTGTGTGGGATCCCAGCCACTGCTTACTCTTACCTCTCTATTAGCTAGCTGTTGATGAATGGGGAGTTGGGGCAGCTACCTGCTTCTCAGCTGTGCACAATCCCTGCCAAAAACTGATTACTTAGCCAGTGTGCAGCTGCACTGTAGAGACAGGTGGTGCCATGAGGACTCTAGGTGTAGGAAAGGTCCTGGTCTGACTTAGCCTTTGTCTAGTGTCTGACTAGTGCAGTGTTTATCTGCCCTTCAAGAAAACAGAAGAAAGTAGT
The DNA here is from genome assembly GCA_013400175.1 of Phainopepla nitens. Lineage (NCBI taxonomy): Eukaryota > Metazoa > Chordata > Aves > Passeriformes > Bombycillidae > Phainopepla > Phainopepla nitens. Next base: position 58,186 of record VXBQ01004321.1, on the reverse strand, counting down.
ATCTGAATGTCCTCTCTGGTAGTGAGCATAGGGATTTGCTTGTTCTTTATGGAGAAATGTGCAATGTTAGGAGAACAGTGTTTACAAGACAGAGCTCTTGGTGTCATTCAAAGAGTTCTCACCTGCTTGTTGAAGTGACTGCAGTCTGAGTTATGGGGGCACAAGAATAAAGCCTAAAATTAGTAATAGTGGTTTGTAGCTGCACATTGTGACCCCCTCAAGATTTCATAGCTGCCTAAAATAAGGAATTAAAACCAAAGGGATGCTGTTAACATTGTATAATTCTTAAGCAATGGCCAAAAAAGAGAATGATTGATTAGAGAAAATGTCAAGAGCAAAATTACTGTAGCATTCCACAGAAATAGAGAGTTGTTGTCTTTTTAATTTCCATTTTTGCATCACATTTGAAATTGGTATTTCCTGACACGATTTAACAGGCTGTGAATATTCTTATCTGATTTTTAAAAACCCGATTATTTTATCCCAAGAAAAAGCTGTGCATCATTTGAATGACACATATTTCAGGAGCTGCCTGTGTTCTGCTGAAAAGTGATTAGGCTAAGGATGAGGAATGGCATATATTGGAAACTCATGCAACGTCTCTACAATAGCATTATAAGCATATGCAAGAACTCTGCCACAGCCTTTGATGCTGACTTCAGTCTAGATCTAGTTCTTGAGGATCCTGACAGTTTTACATTAAGAGTTACTCAGCTTGACAAATTGCTGAGCCTCTTCTCTGTAGACTAATGCTGTGCAGGGTGCTCCTACCCTGGGGGAAATGTGAAGGCAGTTGCCTAAAGAGCATGTGTGTGATAAAGCCGTTTCCTTTATTGGTATTGCAGTCTCACTTCCTTAATTTAGATGCATATGAGTGGAAATTGTCAGCATTGTGTGCAGAACTCAAATGTACTCTCTTCAATCAGCCAAGCTAAGACTTAGTGACATGTACTAAAAAACACAGCCCCAACAATCAGGTATCTGTCAGCTTAGGCATTTTGGTTATGAAGTGCTCTTTGCTCTATCAGGCATGCGGAGTCCACAAGTTGAGCTCTGGAATTAGGAGAAGTTGAGAAATGAGCATTTAGAGTCAGATGTGTTGACTGTTCAGAAAGTTTGATTTCTCCACCCCCGATGACACTTTAGCTACGTATCAGCTCTCTTACTTATGCACGAGGTATGAGCTGTTCCTACGACTCTCCATCAACGCTCTGCGTGTCGACAGCCAGCTGCTGCGTGCTGTGGAAGTGGGTTGCCTAGAGGGAAGGATGTCAAGGAGAAGAGGCACAAACTGCCCTAGACATGCAAAAAGGGCTTGAAAGGAAGAGGTTGATCGTTGTCTTTTGCTTCTGTGCTGTCAGATGTGCCTGCTTGAATGTTGCATTTTTTTTTTTTTCAAAGCTACTAGATGGGTAGGGTGGTGAAACCTTTAATATTACCAAGAAACTGAGAAGATCTGGGCCTCTGCTGAGGTTTGCAGGAGATGTCATATTTAGTATGTGCCTGGAAGATATTTTTGCGGTGACTTGTCTGTTCTTCATATTGGATCCAGTAGGAATGCTTGGAGAAGACAGTTGAATCTGAGAAGATTAAAGTAAGTCAAAGGGAAAAGGGGAGAACTGGGCAAAACAATGGGAGATTTATCAGTCTGAATGAAGCCATCTTCTTCTCAAAAAATTAGGTATCTTCGGGTAAAACGAGGAATCCCTTACCAAATGTGTTACAGGTAACTGTTTCTTTTTGATGTTTTATCTGACATGGATTGTTTTTAAAGAGTCTGGAAAAGTTGTCTCTGTATTCTCTAAGTTTTGCTCAAAAATAGGTATAGCAAATGACATTTGTGTAACTGTTTGTTTGTTTGTTTCCCTTGAAAAAATGGGAAAATACTTCCGTGTTTCTCCTTGTGGATTTGATTTTTTCATGTTGAGTGCAAGGCAATTCCTCCTGGAGGCTGGTTATTTTGCTAGAAGGGCAAATACTTGTCTATGGCTTTCATTGGATGAAGATACTGGGAAAAACTGGGATATTACAATCAGGTGAAGGATGCTGGTTGTCTCCACATCCATGCCTGATTTAAAGACTAGACAATTGGTAAGCTGGTGACAACAGACATTTCGGCAATGCAGATTCCAGTTATGACTAGAATAATTCATGTATAAGTGTGACATGGTGGTCTACATCAAAGAGGTGCTTTGTGTATGTGTCAGTCTTGTTAACAGGTGACACTGGGCTGCTCTGGTGGTAAACTTTCTTCTTGTAGCTGCAGTCCTCAGCATGTGGTGCAAAAGCAGCTAGAGATGGCCAGTGGGTTTGAGACCCCTGAGGAAACAATTGACAAGGGGCTGAAGGCAAGTTTAGCTGCTGTGGACCCCCTTGTAGCAGCCATTTGGCTGCTTCTGAAGGATGGACCAGATAGAACTGGTAGAGGTAATCTTTCAGCTCCCCACAGATCTCCATTTGTATTTACCTTTCTTTTTTCCCTTTGGTTTTTTAGTGGTTTTTGTTGGTGGTTTCTTGTAGGGGGTTTTTTGGGATTTTTTTTTTTTTGTTGTTTTTTTTTTGGTTTTTTTGTTTGTGTTTTTGTGGCAGTTCAGGTAGAGGAAATATTTAAGAGTTTTGACATCTGAGTGAGGAGCCTTACAAATACTCTGTTTGCAAGGACTGCTTTGTAGATTCCAGCCTTCTGCAGATCACCTAAAAATCTATCAGTCTATTTCGCCTACGTATTTCTGCCTTTTCTCATGCATGGGAGGGAGTTTTTACTAGACAAGAACACAAGTCACAGACTCAGACTTGAAGCTGAATTTTGTCATTGACTCATCACATGGCTATTGATAATCCATCTGCAAATAAGATAATTGTCTGTAATTTGGGGTGTCTCATCTGAAGACCTCATTTTTCAGTGCTAAAAAATGAGACTAATGCAGGTAACACGAGGATATTGAGTGGAAATACCGTATCTAACTATTGAAGGTTTGCAGGTGTTGTGTGCTTTTTAATGGCTAATTAGGGTTATTTAACAATACTTCGAGCCCTAAAAATTCCACTGTCCAAAATCAAGCTTTTATTCTAACTTCTACATAGAGAGCAGTTATGACGTGCTGTCATCTGACTCACTTGTTAACTCTTGACAGTGAATTGAGCTTAGTCCCATCTGTCTCAGAAACTCAGAAGTTCCTAGACTTTATCCTGAAAACCATTTCACGCAGTTAATGTAGTAAAACCCCACTTTGCCAGAGCAATTATCCCATATCAAGCAGTTGAGGGCTGAGAGCCCTACTTAGTAAGCAGGGGTGGAAGTTTTAGAAAAAAAGTATGTGCCATACTAAGCAGGAAACTTTCTCAGCTGGTGGAAAAGGGAGTTGATTGATTGACTGACTGCTCAGGCAATGGGTCACCCTTTGCAGGTATCACAGAGATGGTGAGAGCCTTTCTCCAAAGAAAGTACCTTCTTTGTCAGTTCAGATATGCCCCATAATGGCATGTGCTTCATCTCTGCATATATCAAAATACAGTGAACTAGGATAACTCAGGATTTTCCTTATTCTTGGTTTCACTGACTGGAGAAAAGTTCCTTATTCATTTATTTAGAACAAGCAACAGAGCAGTCTGTGGAAAGTAGCACAAAAATGCTGATAGTTATCTGTAATTTTCCTATGCTGTTTATCACTGTTTCATAGTGATTTCCTGTGTGAGACAATTTCATGCCTTGCTAATTTCTAATGTATCTTGCTGCATCTTCAAATGTACAATTTTAGCAGAGATTTCTACAAAATCCTTCTCAGTTCCCAAATTTTAAAATATTCGGTGTACTCCAGTGTGAATATCATTAGGCTTTTGAATTTATCAATCTACTGTGTTGCCTTTTAAATTTAATACTCAGTTCCCTCTACCAGTACATGACTGATGATGCTTCTGCAGCCTTGCAGAATCCAATTACTTGGTTTAGCAAAACTTCACATTTTGAGGGGGGTCACACTGGAAGCATGTACTGTCAGAAGGAGTTTGGGGCATTTCCCCATTTCCTTCTCCTTGCACATACTTAAGTGTTTCAGCATTCATTGAGTGGTGCTGAAACCCTGTCTATATTCTATTTTCTAGAAGAAAAATTCCTACTCCAACTTTCCCCACCCAAAGCTGACACAGAGCAGGTTACCATTATTCCTTTCATCCTCCTGCCAAGTGTTTTTTTGTTTTTTTTTTTTTTTTTCCAATTCAGCCTGAATGTCTGTTGTCTGATGTTTCTGCCATGGGATGTGTGCTTTGGAGTAAACAAGATTTGTTCATATTTCTTCAGGATAAATTACCTGTAAAGAAATAATCATTGTTTGTAGAAGCTAATTGCACTTAGTCAGTCTAAAACACACCAGTTAGCGTGTCTCATTTCAGAGCTGGAGACGTGTCTGAGCCCCTTGCTCTGCTCACATGCCAACGGCTGCTCCTAGTGAGCATCTGTATGCTCAGATCTGATACTAGTTCTGAATGATGGTGACTGAAAAGCTAGAACCTCATGAACCTAAATGTATTTGTATCATGGGTGGTGCTGCTAGATGTACCCTTAAATCCAGTAATAGAATTTCTTTGTTCACAGATGAAAACACACCTGCGTAAATCCTCTCACACCTTCCTGCCTACCTGCCCACCTTGAACTTCTAAGTAGGAGGAATCAGGAGAGATGCTGTGTTGGATTTACAGTAAATCTTGGCCATGCATGTATGATGCAATTATATGTCAGGCCAGATAATAGCTGTATTATGTCACCTCGATTAAAAAATGGACTGTCGTATAAGCTGCTGCCTGTCATGATGTCAGTCTGCACAATGCCATTGATTTGGCAGACTTATAACCTAAAGAATTATAACCTCTTTCCTCTTGATCACTTTATTAAATCCAGATTGATCTTTCATCCAAAATGTCAAGGAATCTGCCAGCAGCTTAGCAATTACTAACAGTAATGGCCTGCTGTAAAACAAACAACAGTGAATTAAAAGTACAGGTCATGTCTGCATTTACCAACAAGATAGTTAGTTTCTTTCACCTGTTCTTAATGCTCTTTTTTTTAAAAAAAGACACTAAAGAGAGTCTGTTAATTGCATTTGAACTCAGGTTCCTTTTCAGTGCTCAAAATTTTGGCTCCTAAATGGGGACAGCTTATGTTAAGTCTGCTGTAGCAATTCTGGCCCTAAGCTTTTTAACTGCGTTCTTCGAAGATTTCTGCCCCTGCTGCTAGGATTGCTTGACTAATCATAGAGCAGTTGCAGATCTGCTTAAATTATAGCTGGAAAGACCACATCAATGCTAGAAAGACCAGAAGTGATGCCAGTTTGCATTAATATGCCACAGTGATACAGCATCCCTAGAAGCTGACCCAGTCCTGTAAGGAGGGAGACAGGCATTTAAATGGCCAGATTGTCAGAACAGAAAATTATTTTAAGCTTTTTTAAGCTTATCTATATCTACTAATGAGTCAGAGCTTTAATTCCCAATGAATTAAACAGATAATCTGAGAGAGTTTTATACTTAAACAGTTAAGGGCTAAATTCTTAAAAATACTCAAGTTGGACTGAAGCCCCTGAATCAGGCAGACTTTGCAGTATTGGACCCAAAACACTGTACTGCCATTAAAAATTTGATAAAATTCAGACGCTATCTGTAAAAAATATTCAGTCAAAAAATGTACATATTCCGAGTGAATGTACTGTGTTTCCACTTCACATTTGTAATCAAAACGATTTTAAAGGTTAAACACTTTACATTTTCGGACAAACGTGGAAGTGAAACTTCTAGCAAAATTTTACAGCAGTTCTACTTTCCTTCCATGTTGACACAGGCCACAGGTCAGATTTTATCTGCTTAAAATATAAGAAAGATCCCTATTACAGTAACAGGGAAAATGGGTCAAAGTGTAATTTAAGTCAGAGGCAAAACTCTTGCTTGGTTTAGTGAAATCAGACTTTTCCTAGTTTGTTTAAGAATTTTTTAGTTCTTTGCAAAATAATTCTTGTTCTTTCTGTTAGGATAAAATGCCAGAAAATCTCCCACATATGTGAAGAAAAAGTCACTTACTAGCATAAGCCTGTAAACAGCACTGGAGACATTATTGCTTGAACAATGTGGGTTTATTAGCTTGGATTATTCAGCATCTAAAGATACACTGGTTGTTTCTCTTATGTGTATTAATATCAAAGCCAAAACTAATATATGTTAGATCTTATGGGGGAGAACCTTGGAGCTCCTTGCATTCAAGCTGCAGCTTCTTGTTTGTTCTCCAAGAGGTCTTTTTCACTTGTTTTTGAAGCGCTGGGCCTTTGCTGTGCTATCCTCTCAGACCTTCCAGCTGGTGGCACTGTCAGCATAACCCTTGGTTCCCAGCTGTTCTCCCCATCTCTCTCTTGTTGCATGGCCCCTCTCTTGTAGTGCAGAGGACAGAAGCTGTGACTCTTTTTACACACAGTTTCTTGGTCAGTGCCTTCATACCAGTTCAGAAAGATCACAGAATGGTTTGGGTTGAAAGCGGTCTTAAAAATCATCTGATTCCGTCCAACTCTCCTGCCATGGGCCAGGACATCTTCTATTAGACCAGGTTTCTCAGAGCCTCATCCAGCCTGGTGTCTTTCAGGGATGGGGAGTCCACAACTTCTCTGGGCAACCTGTTCCAGTGTCTCACCATCCTCATTGTAAATAATTTCTTCCTAGTATCTTATCTAAACCTGCCATCTTTAAGTCGAAGAAGGAATTAGGAAGATGTTATTTTCTAGGGATGTAATGGTCCATAGCTGTTTTGGCTGTAATGCTGTCCCAGCTGTGACATTTACAGGAGTTTGTGAGCATCTTTGGATTTCAGATGGTGCTTTTCTTGCTGCTTTTTTCTGTTACAATGCTGTATGTTTTGTGCTCTGAGACATTTCCTGACTACTCAGTAGAAATATCTGATTAATTAGTTATCATTAGATTAAATATAGTTAAATGCAGAAACACAGGTAATTGCTTCAAGGATGATGCTTGCATAAATAATTTTTTCCTGTTGCTTTCTTTCTCCCTAGTTCATCTGTTGAAATACAACCTGTTCTTTGTTTTGCCATGGAGAGACCCCATACAACAAGGAGACATAGCTAGAAATCAATTGTGCACAAATGTTGTCAAATGAAAGTATGAGAAAATGAGGAAAATAAAATAGTTTTTTCACTAGCTTTTTGAAATCTAGTAAAGGGTCCCGAGCCTGGTAAAGTTCAAACTTGGCCATTTACCATAAGAATATAACACTGAGAAAAAGGTACTTCTAGCAAGGAATTTCTGTAATTTCTCATTGTGTAGTGGGAACCTGCTTCTCTTGAATAGATAGGATTTTGGAGATGTCCAGTAGTAATTTATGCGTGGTCTGTACCTTATTGCATGGAGCATCACATCCAGTTGTGTTTATCTGGTATGTTGTATTTAGGTGGTGTCTATTTCATCTATCAATTCATAATTTTTTATGCAAATAAGCATGGTGAAAGGCATGCCAAAAGAAATATCCACGTTTGGATTGAAATGATCCATTAATATGAAAGACCAAGATATATCAACATCATTTGTATTCATGCACATGCTAAATAATTGTATTTTCAGAGTGTGTATACTATGGCTTCCTGATTCTGAAATAATTACAAGCCTCAGCTATAGCTGAATTACTAGTTGCAGTGATTTAGCTCTGCCAGAAATGTTGTAAATATATAGACTGTTAACATGGTGTGGGGCAGGAGTGGTGAAGATAAATCTGTGGCTGTGCTGATTATTCACCTTTCCAGACAGCAGCATTCATATTTCTGACAGTATTTGCACCCATCCACCTCTGAAAAACTGGGAAATACTATTAAAATCAGATCCCTGCTTTCAGTAATTTTTTAAAATTGAATCTGTTATGTTATTTAGTTTTCTGAGATCTTGTGTGCCACACCCATGCTCATACACCCTGGTGTCCTAAAACTTTTCAGCACTATTCAGTAATGTGCTTGATAGGACTAAAATGTGCCAAAAGCAGTTTGTTTCATTATTCTGACTATTTTGGTTACAATTTGGTTTCTTTGGTTTTTCTCAAAATGGTTAGCACTTATAGCTTTTTTTTTTATCTGAAAATTGTAGTGCAAATAACTAAAATAGGAATTCAAATAAGCTTAAGTACTTCATTTGAAACATTTGTGAGTGACTCATTCATAGATGATAATCTAAGCAACAAGTATTGTAGTAACCACCAAAAACTATGATAAAATTACCTTTTGTTTTTTAAAGGAAAAAAAAGTATGTTTCCAAATGAAGATAAAAACCTTTGACGTTTAGAGAGGCTGCTTGGAAGTCACTTCTCACCGTACCTAAAAAAAATGAAGGCCGTTGCTCCGTGTCTTAAGCAAGGAACAGCAAAGAAAGACAACTGTGTCCTTGCACTTCTTGTTCTCAGCTGCAGCGTGGGGTCACCAAACCCACTAACTTGCCATGCAGCAAAGACCTGAGCTAGCTTTGGCTGTGGGGTTTTTGCTGCCCCAGACAAACCTGAACACTGGCATGCTTCATTGCCTGGACTGTACCATTGAGTATGTCTTCTACAGCTTTTTACCTTCTGCAAAAAAATATTTATGGTCGTGTCTGATCATATAGGACAAGTTGGTTTTTTTTCTTTTTCCCTAACTAAGCAGAATTTATATTTTTAGCCTTTCTACTGCTGAATTTATTAACATTTTTTCTGCATTAGAGTGAGTAGATGTCCAGCTGTAGCTTTCACCCAGAGAACTGATATTAATCATCAGTGAATTACATGGTAGTGATTGAATTTATCAGAGTATAATGCCAGGACAGCATGTTTCATAGCTTTTTTTTTTCCTTTCACTTTTCTCTAATGAAGGATAAGAGGAATATCTGTAGGTGGCAATAGTACTGAAGCTGTAGCCATATGCTATTTGGGGCTTTTAATGGGTAGATTACCATAGAATTAATTTTCAAGTTAGCTTTCTGCAATTCTCATTCAGTAAACTATTTTACTGATGCTGTTGACCGGGGTAGTGTGGTCCCTAATGTCTGACTGCAATCTGAGTGCCAGATTCTCCACACCACCAGCAGTGTCTAGCTTAGTCAAAGTCATGAATGGCTTTCAAAATTTCAGTGTTTGCCTATGTAAGTATTTATTTATTGATTTTGAACCACCGAGTGTAGGCATGGATTTCTAATGACAGCACTGTGACATTTGAATCATTCATTAGAATGATGTTAATGTGCAGTACAAGAAGCTATAATAATAGTCACGAATTACAGATTTTTTCAATGAATTGGAAGGATAAACGGTGGTGTGTACTCAAAACAAAAACCACCAACCATATGAAGCCCAAGTTTTAGGCTGCACTTGCTTTTCTGAGATGAACTGATGGTGCTGACAGGTAACAGCAATATCTGGACAGTGTAAAGGTACCTGTGCAGCTTTGAGGGCAGGTGAGGGAGAAGGGGGGTCGTGAGCATGAGCATTAGCATGAGGCACCCTGTTGAGGTTAGTTGTTTGTGGGCTCATGCACTGTGCGTTTCAGGTATGCTCAGGACAGACCTTAGGCATCTTATATATGGGCTGCTAAAACGTGGAATTGCCTGAAAATACTCTTGGAGGTACAGCTGGGTCCAAGGCTAATGGATTTGGAGCAGCATACCAGGTGTTTATGTGGCATTCAGTGCAGTTGTGCAATGCCTTTTGCAGTTCTCTTATTGAGTAGGAGCAGCTAAAGTGTCAGAAGTAGTTACTTCATTTGCTCATTGCACTGTGATACAGTGGATTTCCCATTGCAGTAGATATGGACCAGCTAGGATTACAGAAGCCTTGCAAACAACTGCACAAAGTAATAAACAGTTCTTAATTTGCAGTCTATAATAATTTTTCTTCTGCTTCATTATGACTTGGGTTATTGGCCCACTGAAAATTAAATAAGGTCTTTTTTTGACCCAAGTAGTTTGCCTTAGATGAGGCAATGCTAACTGAATAGAAAAACCTAAGTTGTATTTATAGTCTATTATATTTGGTGGCATTTTTATTAAATCCCACAAAATTGGGAAATGATAAATCATTCAAAATTCTAGTTGCCACTAGATTAACTCTTTGTCCAGAATATTATTTTCTGGGGGAGTCTAATTTATGCAGTTGTACTACTTTGCTGACTAGCAGTAGTTCAAAATAAAGAACATTTTGGCCGAAATTTAATCATTATATTTGGTTGTGAATACCCATTGCTCTGAGAAAATTGTCCCTGTAATTGTGCTACCATTTTAACTGGTATTTTAATTACAGCTCTTCTGCTTATCAGGGTAAATCCAGGGACCATTTGTTGTGCACCTGAATCCACTGACTAAAATGTTGGAAAAATAAACTCTATGTAAAATGTAAGAGAGTTATTTGAAATAATGAAATAGTTCCAAGTGCTAAACTAACATGTGAAATCAAAGCAAAAATGAGTCAGCCTGTTGTGACCCTGGAAGTGAAGTGGCGACCCTGTGACCTACTTTACTGCTCTGATCTATTGATATTAGTTGTCCCAGTAGCCAAACCCCAAAATTCCACATCTGTTGGTATTGTTACCCAGGTGGTAGTAAAAGAAAGTCCATTTCAAGCCCATCTGTGATTTCTCATGCTGTGATTCACGATATCTGACTAGACTTGTTGTTCTACAAGGTTAGCATGTTGTTGTCCTCAACATATTTCATCCCTGTTCTTTCTGTTATTTTGTTCTGCACACTCAAATAGTATAGGCCTTTAAGAAAACTTTTATGGTAGTGGAATTCAGTAGTCGTGTAAGGAAAAATCTAGCAAAGACTAAGCCTGTAGGTCTTTTATTTAATTTTTGATCCTGAATTATCTGCGCTACCTTACACCATAGGCTTTCTTTCTTGGCAGACTTAGAGTTCAGCCTTGTGAAGGGAACCGTGTTACAGCCTCCAAAGGTTATGAAAAATGAGCATCCAACACATGTAAGAGGAATTTTATAGCAGTAGTGGTGGGTGGAAATGAGGTTAAAAACTTTAATGTGAACCAAAGATCAGAAACTGGTCTTTGGTTTCTGTGTACCAGTTTCTGTTGTCAGGGTTTAAACTCAGTTATAGAACTATGACCTCAGCTGTCCTCAATTACCTTGTCCCATAATGATCATAAAAAAGGGAGAGTCTTACAAACACTGCCTTTGCTTTCATTGCTGGGCAAGGAATTACTGGGTTATTTAGAAGTTGAGGCTGACTTCTCTGTTTATGTGCATGCTTCAGATCCGTCCTGTTGTGTTTGTGGGGTTTTTAACATGATGACTTAAAAAGGTCATGAGACAGTTTAAAATCTTGACTGAATGAAACAGTTTACTCAACTGCTGAGGAATGTAGGTGCCCCCCAATCCATGTGAATTGTGCTGCACAATGTAGATAAATGGTTGACAGCCAGCAGTAATGTTCTCAAAACTCACTGCGCCTTCTCAGTTTTATAGTATGGGCTGATCATACACATAAGCTACAGGGTTCATAGGGGACATCAAAACATCTTTCAGCGAGTTACAGACTCGTGTGTTTGCTGTGCTGCCACATTCCAATTCGTTGTCCTCAGCTCTCAGAGAGATGGTCCTTCCTGGGCCGCGGTGGGCACCGAGGCCAGGACAAGCACACTGGGAGGTGTTGCCTCAAGCTTTCTCTGTGACAAGCATCTGTCTTTTGCCATGCTCCAGGTCATCTAAGGGAAGGATCAGGAGGTTATGTTACAGCTGTTGGGAAGGATGGCACAGTTCCCTGGCAGAGCCAACCAGCCTGTGACACGGCCACTCGGTCAGCACCTCCCCATCTGACACATCCTCCGGGGATGGCGCTGTCCGGCTGACGGAGCCTGCGGCCCCTGGGTGCGGAGTGGGCCCTGCGCAGCCCCACGGCCACCCAGGGGCTGCCGACTCTGCAGGGCAGCCCAGAGTCAGCTCGGTGCTGCTGCACGCTCCCTGCTGTGTGCCACGCCCTGCTGCCCTGTCTCACAGGCTCCTCTCAGCAGCCCGGGAGCTCAAAACAGCCATGACCGTGTACTGTAAAACAGTGTGCATTTTGCTCTGAGGAATGCAAGCACAGAGCCACTGCTCGACTTTTCCTTCTCTCTTCTCTTGCTCTTCCCATTCTGCTGCTGCCTCCCCTGTGCTATTCCATATCCTATCACTTTGTCCTCCCCATACTTCCAGTTGACTGTACAAGACATGGGTTAAAAATAGTCTTCCAGGGGAGAAACAGGTTTGCAACAATGGAAGCTAATGTAAACAAAACCCAATAGAATGGTTTTCTAGTTCATAGTTTTTTTAATGTCTTTAGCTTTAAGGGGATTTGAGATTTTTGTGAGGTAAATGACCTGTTGCAGGCTACGCAGACATTTCAAGTTAAATAAAAAATTTAAGGCATAATACAGTGTTCATGGATACTCCTTTGTGAAAAACAAAGTTCACTCTCCTAGTAAAATTTAAAAAGTTTAATAAAAAGACAGTAGGAGACAGAAATAAAGCAAAGGGTTAAAAACGGCTGGCTGCCTTGGCATTCCACCAGAAAGCACACCCTAACTCAGAAAACTTCTTTGAATGCATTGACATATTGTATATTCTAAACCTTCATGCATTATTAAAAAAACATTCTTTTGGATCCCCCCCACTCAACGTACACTCCCCTCTTGTATATCTTGCATTCATTATTCCAGTCATTCTCCTGGTGGCCCGTCGGTTCCGTTTTACTGCTTCTGATAAGGATGACGGATACCTTCTTCCTTGAGGCTCTGGTGTTTCTCATCTTCATCCAGATAGGATAATCCAAGAATGCAAGGAATTTTCCTGTTTATCTTTTACCACTCCTTGAATTAGTTACATGAACAAAAAGGCCCCCTCTCCTTCTCTTTTCCCACACTACCATGTTATCCAACATTTTACATATAGCATTCATTTCAACACTTGCGAAAAGCTGATAATATGATACGTACTTACGATACTCCTGTTGCTTGAGGTTGGAAAGGTTACTGAAGATTTCCTTTCCTGTTGCTATGCATTTTATTTTCATTGTTGGGAAGTGTAGATGAAGGCAAAGGCAGTAGCTATTTCAGGAGGTTGCCTGTGAAGCAGAAAAGTGTTTTAGATACCTTCTTCTATTCTTGTTTCCCCGTGCACAAAAGCAGATGCCAGGTACCACATGCTGCCCTATTTTGTCTGTTGGGTGCTTACGTAGGATTCATCTCTGCTTTTGTGTAAAGGCTTCCAAGGAAGTCTCAGATGATGAGCTGAGCTGGTTCCTCTGTCACCATCCATGTGCCCATTTTGTCAAAATGCACCTGGAGAAGCGTCATCAAATTGTATGTGCCCTGGTAGCTTTCTGTGACGGTCCTTGGGGTCCTGTAATGGGAAAATGTTTGAAAAACATAGCAACAGTAAGGTTGTACGCGCCTGTGGTGCATCTCTTTTCACCCTGAGATGAACTGGTGTAATGCAATTCTTGCTGGGCATATATCCAGGGTATCTGGTGTTAGAAAATAAGTTTGCAGGCAGATTTAAACAGAAAAAAACTGCTTAGAAAATTATCATATCTTATCAGTGGAGGCAACAATGTCTCTCAGCAGAGTTTTCACCCACTCCATGAGTGGACAAAGCAGGATGTGCACCTGCAGGTCAACTCCCTGAGTATAGGGTAGTTGGCATCTGCCACCTCAGCCCCCTCATCTTCTGCATTTGCTGACAGAAGGATAAGATGTGTAACTCCAGAGCAAATGAAGACATGTCCAACTGAAAGTTTGCTGTCCCTCGCCTGGGATAAAAAAGCACAGGGTTTTTTACCAGCACTGCAGCCAAAATGTGCTCTATACACTGATTTTAAATTTTTCGGCTTCCAGTGATTGATATACATTGAGAAATAAATTTTCACAAATATGAACAGATTGTTTACATTGAGTCTTTTCATCTCAGAGCCAATTTAAAACATGATGCCTTTACATTACAGCATGCCAACAGCTGGGGTGTATTATGTCAGGCAAGCTTTTGTGTCTCTTGCAGTATCACCTACACAGCAGATTGCTTAGCTTTGTTCCCATCTTTAGCATCAGTTATAACTTTCTCAATGCCCACATGTTTCAAGTTCCGTTGAAAACTGGCTGCTGCCACAAAATAACCCCATTTCTGTTATTCTTATTTAAATGACAAAGCATGGCCAAAACCCATCTGGGCTGACAAGAATTTCCATCAGTATGCAGCTGAGGCATCAGCCTTCAGCAGAAGAGTCCAGTTAACAACACCTATCTTTCTTGCAATTTATTTCAAATTCAGCTGTCTCAGGCGTCCATCCGCTGTCTTCTATTTTTTAGAGAAGTTGACAGAAATGAGATTAGTTGTAAATTGTCTGAGGAGTGAAATTCATCCTGTTCTGACAGTGCAAAAACATGTGACAATAAACCTTGTGGTGGTATGAAGCCCAACACAGTGCTCAAGAGTTTCTGCTCTGAGGAGGGTGTGATTGCGGATATGCTTAGCAGTATCATTTGGCTGTATTTGTTTAGGTTATACTAAAGCACAACTGCTTCAAAGAATTTATATATATAATAAAAAATACCCTTCAGGCTTTATTTGAAAGATCCCTTTATGTATCAAATCTTTCAAGTATATCACAAAATCCAAGGGTGTAGAAAAATCGAGGCTGAATGTTAATAAAAGGTTGCAGCAGGAGGTGGACCTTTCAAACTCCTTGTTTATAATGTTAGTACTGGGACCATGTCTGAAAGTTAATTCTGGTGGGTTTTTTTCTGTTGTTTTGCTAGTGCTTCACCCTGATACTCTCCAGATCTCTCTTGAAGAAAGACAGATTAAAAACGAAGTGAAAAGACCGAGTAGATTATCCTGGAAAGGTTAAGTTTTAACAAATGATGCTTGTACTATAGCCCTGAGTGATGGATAATTTAGTGAAATATCAGTGTGCCTTTGAAATAACCTTATGGAAGAGCCATTGGCCATAAATTAAGTCAATGACCTGTATGTGCGTATTCCTTAATTCTCGAAAGTAGTTTCTGTGTTCTGCCCATGTGCCACATCATCTGAGAAGGTCATCAGATTCTTCAGTGTGTAAGTGTCTGAAGGGAGGGTGTCAAGAGGATGAAGCAGACTCTTCTGGATGGTGCCAAGCAGCAGGACAAGGGGCAGTGGGCAGGAAGTGATGCACAGGAAATCACACCTGAACGTGAGGAAGAACTTCACTGTGCATGTCAGTGGGCACTGGAACCGGCTTCCCAGGGAGACTGTGGAGTCTCGTTCCGTGGAGGTATTCAGAAGCCATTTCAACACAGTCATGAGTAATGTGCTCTAGTGGACCCTGGTTAAGCAGGGAGGATGGACTGGATGACTTCCAGTGATCCCATCCAATCTTATCCATTCTGTAATTCAATACTTGTGTAAATACATCAATGTCTTTGCAAATCTACATGAAATTTGAAGTCCAGAAAATTAGTCCTGAGTATCCATTGCAGCAGGTATCTCATCTGTGTGGTGAGTGAGTTCTGCCTTAGCTGCTTCAGAGACTGATGCTGGCCAGTACTGGAAGCATGATCTAAAAGGTCTAACTAAATTGTGATATGACAAGGGTAGAAAATCCCCCTTTGTCAAAGCAGCAGCATTATATTCTGATCAAATCCTAGATGATCAAAATCAGTTTAATTACTGTTGTTAAATCTGAATCAGGAAGATAACATACATAAAGAAACCTAGAGACATATTTCTGAAATTTCTTACAGGGAACAAACTGTTGTCATGGATATAAACCTTAGGTAGATTTTCTGCATTTATTCAATTAAATCCTACTAAATGGAATTAAGAAAAGCCAGCTAGAACAAATTATGTATTTCTTCCCTCCTCCTGAGACACGGTTCTGATAGAAGTGCTCCTGCTAGCTTGCAGCCCAGCTAGTAATACAAAAACACAGCATCTGCTCAGTCTTAAAACTGCAAGACTTCGTATTTCTGATTCAAAAACTGATGCTATTGAACATTCTTTATTTTGTATGTAGCTATCTATATATGTATTGGTGTGTTTATGTGCACACATATAATTTATATGTATAAATTCTAGCTTGATACACACAAGTCAGTGTAACTGAGAGCTCCATATCTAACATTCAGAGGTATCCAAGTGCCACAGAACTTATAGTGGAAAGCGTTTCAAATTTACTAGTGGCTGAAAACAGGATTTTAATGCACATCTGCAGCAGGGTTTACTTCAAGAGAGACACCGATGCTGTGACTTCTTTGAATGGTTCTGCAGAGCATGAGAAGCACTAGCTCATTTCAATTACCAGACTGTTTTTTCCTTGCTTTAATGCCTGCCCACAATTTATAGAATTAAAACCCATTGGCCATACTATAAGTGATTTGAAAGGATCCTTGGTTGTTGAAAATTGATAACGTTCACAAAAATTTAAAGGTTTACCACAACTTCATGATATTTTAAAAATCTTTTGCAAGATTTGATTACTAAAAATCAACTCAGAAACCTCTCCCATCAACCTGTAAGAAGTAGGATAAGTCCACTTACTTATTTCTTTTTGGGGTAGAAATGTACCAAGACTGGTACATCCTTTCTCAAAGGAACTCTTTGCTTTCTTCCCACTGCCCTGTTTAACTATCCATCCAGCAGAATGCCCAGCTGACAAGTGGAAGACTGAAGACTGAAGTCAGGGCTGCATGATGTAGGTATTCCCCTGCCCACCGTGCAGTGCCACATGTAAACTGCTCACTCTGCCTATGAAATGCTGTAAGCCCTGGGGAGGTATAAATTAATAATGTGTGTTTATACATATGCATGTCTGTAGAATATCTGATGAACAAAGAAAAGGGAGCTTGGGCAGTATATTTTTAACCTCAAAGTTTTCTGTCGAGTGTTATTCTCCTTTCTGAGTTTGCAGGGCAATATGAGGGTATATGAGGCAATATGTTGATGATAGGCATGACAGGATTTGTTTGCTGAAGTGTTATTCACAATTGCTGAGGAATATTGGGAAACTAGGAGGGTGGGAAATGCTCATGTGCATGTATTTGCCAGCACACATTTTTATGAGTGCAGGTCTAGAAGTTACAAAAGGAAACAAAATCACTGAATGTTGTGAGTTGGAAGGGATCCGCAAGGCTGACTGAGTCCAGCTCTTAAGTGGGTGGCCCATGTGGGGATCACACCTGTGATCTTGTCACTATTACCACCACACTCTGACAACTGAGCTAATCTCAGGGTCAGGAGTGTTATGTGAAGAAGTTCTAGGGGAATCAAGTCAAAAAAAAGGTTTCTTGCAATGCAAACAAGCTGCAGCAAGTTCAGTTCTGTGCATGCAAAGAGGACATTAAAAGCTATCTGCCAATGCAGAACACACCTTGTGGGGAGAAAACCTGATGATGTGGGGTCAGTTAATCTCTTCTGGTTTTAAATTGCTGTATGATTTTGATGCATGGCTGAAGATGTCATGCTGAGAGTTACTGAACATTTGTTTGTTTTTATTCTCATCTTAAGATGATGATTCACTTCAAGCTATTTGAATGCATTGTTTAACTTTTTAATGTTTATTTGCTGCTGTCTCCATTCACTGCAGAGGAATACATCAATTCCCTGCTGATTTAGTTGAACTTATCTACTTCTTTTCTCCATCAGTGAAGCTGAGTTGTGTATGCATGCGCCCTCATTTCATACTGTTAGATGCCTTAGATAAATAAATACATTATAGTTTTGGAGACTGACCATATGAAGTCCAGATAACCAAAGGAAATTTATCAGTAACAAACTTAGCAGTGTCAAAGGGGAAAGTTTGTAGAGAAGCATCTCCTGGAGATGACTCATTCTTGGAGAAGATGAGCATATTTCTGCTCAGTCAGCTATTTAGTTATATAGAAAGGTTTTTTCTCTTTTCTTGAAAACCAGATAATTGTTTATGTATGATGCTTTATCTCCACAGATGTTCTAATGCCATATTTGCATTCTTGGTCCTTCAAGCAGTTCTGCTAGTTTTCATCTTAGTTTCAGCAGCTGGTGTTATGGTATTCAGATATAACTGCTGATCTCAGCTCTACCAGAAAATTCACGCTGAAGCTTCCTGCTAGGTTTTTGCTTGGATTAAGCTGTTTGTTATTTTTCCAAAGCCTAACCAATTCATGCTGTTATTGAAGTTCTGTTAGAAAAAAATGAAGAAAACAGTTCATTTTAAAGGTTTAATGGGGTGCCCATGATTTTACAAATTTTCATAAGTAATAGATGACTTAACATTTGACTCCATGTCTTTTACATTAGGAGTCTTTGGATACAAACATCCCCTATGTGCTATGACACAATTAAATCTTTGTCAGCTAAGAATGTGATTGCATGATCAGGTCTGCTATGTTCTACCTTCTGCCCTCAGGCATGATTCCCTGCCCAGTTTCCTGAGTCAACACCACAGCTTGAGTAGATGTGCCAGTAGAAGACGAGGGAGCTAATAAAACTCAGATGTATGTATTTTTGCAATGTCATAATTTATTTTGTTTTGACAGAAATAGCTCTCACCTGGACCACTCTCAGAGCAGCTCACTATTGTTGAATCTAAATTACAAGCCAGCTTTAAAGGATACCATTCTAGACTAAACACAGGCATTATAGGTACATCTCTCTGCCCTGATAATACCTACACATGTAGCATTACAGGCCACCAGCCATCAGTTCTACATACTAACTCTGAAGCTGTGTCATCCAAGCAGTCAGTGGTTTTTGCTGCAGCTTAAGTACATAGCCTGAATACTCTGCCCAAGTTACTGCCTGTGGACAGCTTGCATGGGTTACTTCCACACTGATATCACCAACCAGCCATTTCTTTTTATGGCCCTGAGGCCTTGGATACCTTCCCATGCCCATAAATTCATGAACGCTGATGTCAGTTGGTGGCTGTGCTGGGGAGGCCCCACCTGGAATTGGATCATCCTTCACCTAGGAAAGGGGCGTGTGTGCAGGGTGCTCCCTTTTGCAGCTGCTGGCTGGTGCTGGCTGTGCACTCAGCAGGGCTACAGGCGTGTGACCAGTGCAGCTTTGCTCACCAGCTAAGGCAGAACCTTAGCCTTCCAGCTCAAGCAAATCCTCAAGCCATGCCTAGAGGTTCAGTGTAACAGAACAGGACTGCTGAAAAATGGTAGGTTATTTTTGTGAAAAGTTGTGGCAGAAATGAAAACTATTTTCTAGTAACATTTTCCTGTTAAGTTTTCAAACTGGGTAAAGTTAATGATATGATAACTCAAAGGACAGAAAGTGTGAGAAAATATACTGTTTAGAAAAAAGACAACTTTTCATTGTAAGAAATGCCAGATTTTGGTGAGTGTAAATGAAGGATATGCTCTGTTGCTTTGTAGTTGTATCAGACCTCTGTGATTGAAATGCTGAAAATCATTGGAATTGGTGAGGGTCAGACTTGCAAAGTAGGATCTGTCAAGTCCCACGTATTTGTGATACCACTTTTTTCTGAAGGGTTTGTCTTAAATGTAATAGGACTTCTTCTTGGCTGTATTACTTTGTTGTAACTTTTGTGTCCCTGCGCCCCAGAAATCTTAATTACCAGTGATATATGCCTTGTTGCTTTTATGGTCTTTATACTGCTATTAGCTTATATGTTGCACCTATACTTTCTGCTGAGACTCCTAATTTACAAGTGTTTCAAAACCTACATGAAATAATCTGTATTAGTGGAATGAACAAGTTGGAACATTAAATTTCTCCCCTTACAGTACTTAAAGTTGTTGATAAGGCTGTGTATTTGTGTGAGATACACACACACAAACACAAATAAATTTAAGGCAACCTGGTAAAAGAACACTGGTAGGCCTATAACTATAACAGTTTTTTCCTCTGTTTTGATATGTGAATGTTTGTCTGTGAGATTCTTGTTGATAGCATCATGCCTTTATTCTGTCTAGGCTTGAAAATTCTGATATCTGTAAAATTGTTAGCCTGAGGTGGTTACATAACAGAAGTAGGGAGCTACTTGTAGCTCAAGTAGAGGCAGATACTTTGCAACCCTCCATATCAGAGCAACCCAAACCCTGCTGCCAAAACTGGTTTGGGGTGGGTTGTTTTTTGTTTGTTTGTTTGTTTGTTTGTTTTAAGGCAAGAAGGGAGGCAGCTTCATTTTTCAGTGACACTTGAGGCCAGCTGGTGATGAGGACGTTGGTGGGCACTGAAAGGGAAGAGGGTTTCAGTTTATTCCAGCCCCAGAGCAGCCTGTCTGCTGCAGGGTGTCTTTTCCTGTCCTGTCAGGTGTCTGTGGACACTGAGGTTCTCTTGGCTTTTCTTGCCTTAGGATTGCTTTATGTATCAATGCTTCATCAACATAGCTGTATTGGTAAAGAAAAATAAATCCTACCCTTCGTACATATAATTCTAATAAGAAAAGATTGGTTACAGTTATGCTGGGGATAAAGACATTAATTTTGTTCCAGAAAATTGCATTGCTATATAGCAGAATAGGAAATTTTATTGAGAAATATTGTGTCTTCTCTGTTATTTTCTAGTGATCTCATGCTGTAACATTTGCCAGTAATAGAAGTTCAGGGGAAACTCACCCTAAAATACTAGGACTCTACTCTGTTGATACAGCTCCCAAAAATATTGCAAAATAAGCTGCTGCTTATGTATTCCTGCTAAACTCAGGTCCCAAGGATAAGAAAATGGTACTGTGTGATATCTCATTTAATTCATTGGTATAAGAATTAAGCAGAAGATTTCAGTCTGTCAAAAACTGTCCCCCAAATTTTGTAGTGAATAATACCTTACTGAATCATGATTTTAACACCCCCAAAGAATCATTATAAATTTTGTTTAAAAAACACTTTTTTTGTTGTTTTTTTTTTTAATACTTAAATCTCTTACAGACTATTCTGAAGCATCTAATAGCTCTCAGATAGTTAAAAATAACAATTGTGTTATATCTTATTGCTTGCCTCCACAGTCAAATAGCTTCATGTCTAAATTCATTAAATCTAAATTCCAGTCTTAAACATGATTCCAATACTCAATTGTGTAGTCAAGTGCAGGAACATACACATATAGGTGTTGCAGTTTTAATATTGTTAAGAATGAGTATTAACATGCAGGAAATTATGAAGCTCTGCTCCTGTCTTTGGAATAGTAGTAGTGAGTGGATCTGCTGTGGAATATGCAGAAGTATGTTATAAAGGCCTTGCATATTGAAGCTATTGGCAAGACTTTGATCCATGGACCTGTATTTTTTGCCATTAAAAACATTATAATATGAAAGTAAAATTTAATATATGTTGGCAATAAAAAAAAGTAAGCAAAAACAGCAAATACTTTATTCTTTTATTAATTGAAAACTAACCTGTAAAATTATATCATAATAACCCAGAAGGGGTTTCTTGACGTGTTAGTATATTTAGATGTGTAAAGGGAGTGTGTTGCTGGATGCTTACAAAAAATGGTTGATACTCGTGTACTTAGAATAATAGAACTATCTATGCTATGTCCTGAGGTTTTTTTGTTTGCAATTTCTTGCCTTTAAAATATTTGTTGTTAAAATCAGGCACTTGGAAAATCTCCACAGTTAGATGAGTTGTAGGTGATCATCTTTTACACTAGTGAGGGAATTTGAGCTTCATGTCCCTGTAACTTGCATCTCTGTAGATAGGGCGTCACTGTAATAAAACTCAAAGGGCTGTGTTGCAACAACTCTCACCAGGGCAAGGTGTAGGATTACTTGTATAATCATTAATTTTTCTGTCCTCTCATAACCCATCTGTATTTTCTGGCTGACTGGCAAGCAAGTCCTAATTCTGCATTTGACATTGTCGATTCATATGGAAATAATTGATGTCACACATTTAGCATGACATAACTTATACAGAGCCACTACCATGCAATGTACTTCATAGATAAATAAAAATTGACAGGTTCCTATCTAGCACTGTCTGCTATCTCTGTGTGCAGCCCTCAGCCACAAACTGAGCTGGGATTCTGTGCAGCTGTGGCCATAGAGCAGTAGGGTGAAAGCTGTAGTGTATTAACCTCCAGAGCCTTTAGGAGCTCAGATGTCAGCTACCCAGCTCCGTGCCCCTCAGGTGCTGCAGGTGCTGCTGCTCGCAGAGTGGGTTAGGCACCTTCCAAGAGCAGTTCTTGTGCTCATGGGCTATGTCTAGCGTGCTTGTTTTAATTTGACAAAAGAGGTTGCCCTGATATAACCACCCGAATATGAAGTAATAGGAGATAGGTTGTCTTCTGGCAACAGCCTGAATGGTTTGGATGCAAGTTCATATTTGTGTTTTGGAAGGGGGTACACCTTTATGTGCCAGCAGGCTGCAGCTGTTGGTCCTGCATGCCTTGTGACAAAGTGGCTGATTTGGGACAAAGAGGTTGCATACATTCATTCTCAGGCAGCCACAAATCACATACTGTGAGGCAGTAGAAAATTTGTAAGCTGATGAGCAGTAACCATTCATGTTGCTTGGAGGAGAATTCTGTACTTGCCTCTGCAACATGGGCTATCTTTNAAGGGACACACAATAGTATACAGAGGAAAGGAAAAAGAAGAACTGTTATTCTGAACTGGAATTTTTCACTTGCTTCTCTATACTTCAGTCCCTGTAAGTGCATCTCACTAATACATGAAAGTCTTTGTTTTGCAGTTTTCTCCTGTGTTGAAAATGCATACTCACAGAGTGTACAGAGCTATTCTATTGTGAAAGCACATAAAACATTTCTTAATTAGGAGAGGAAGGGGAGGAGAGGGGTTGATTTAAAATGTTAGTTTGATATCTGAATGTTTATCAACATCTTCTGAATGCCTGCAAGTCTTAGTGTGATCCCATGGTAGTTTGTGCTGGATACAAACAAGCAGAGTATCTCCTTTGCTGTGGGTGTGAAAGGCTCATGCTTTGGCAGAGGAACTGAGAACCGTGACTGCAGTCAGGGCTAACTGCAAGACCAATGCCACTCAGCACTATCCCACTTGCCCTCAGACTTGGAAATGACTAATAGTCTCTTTTCATTTAGACCCTTTCCCTGGAGGCTGGTTGATGAAAGCTTTTGGAAAAAGATTTGGAGGACAAGTTAAAAATTCTCTCAAAAGAAGCCCCAGTATCCTGTTTAGAGTACAGATGTTACCATTATGGAAAAAGGGACCTTCATCTTCTTCCTGATTGTATCTTTGCCAACATACCTATGACATCAAATAATTTAATTTCTCCCCGTGAACATCAGAACACAACATTTAATAATAGCACTTTTAATTCTGGAGGAGCTCAGTCTTCTTCACATGAGAAAGATGTGCTGTGCTGCTCCTTTTACAGATAGGGTAGTAAAAGTCCAGCGAAGTAAAGTAAATTGTCAAGATCCAGATTCATGATAAAACTGGAAAGAGAGTGGGGCCAAACCTTGAGCCAGCCTCCAAATGAAAGAGTTTCCATGTTTTCCACCTCTATAAAGGTTTGTTTGGGTGTTTTTTTTTTCTTTGTTATTTCCTGATGTGTGTGCATGACACCATCTAAGGCATTGCATTGTGTGGGAGTTGGATTTTGTTAGGCAATTCCACAAGTGCACTGGCACTTCGGCTCCCTGCATGGCCCATGCATAAGTCAGTATGGATAACTTGTGCCTTACAGGTGGGAGTGCTGTGTGTGCTGTGCAAGCATTACACATGGTTATGAGGCAGAAAATGGATGGCAAAGATGCGGTTCCTGAAGGGAAGAGTGAGACAGGAATCATCTCTAGAAAGCTCAGGCTCCAGCTGACAGGTCTCCTTAGGACAGTATCTCTGCCGCACCTCCAGAGGTTTGATTTTCCTAAAGCATGGCAACACAGGCAAATGCAATATTGATGTCTGTCCTTCTGAAAACCAAATACAGTGGTGAATACCATTGTACAGTGACCATAAGTCTTTACTAGACCTTCTGTTCCTAGTAGGCATCACTCTTTAAAAGGTCACTTGAAAAATGTAGGAAATATAAAGTAAATATTGCGAGTTAAGTATTGTGGATCATGCCAGCATGCTGAAGTGAGGGAAAGGACTGGAAAAGAATGGGCACTGATAGCTGGGCAGTCAGTGAGGGATTTTGAGGTATTTGAACTTTAAAACTGGCAGAATGGATGGCTGGAATGATTTAACATTTTATCATTAATTTAAGCCATAGAAATTAATTTTTAAAATACTTTCTGAGAGGAGCAAAGGATGAGAGAATCAGTCTATGGACTGCCATTTCTAACTATGTCACTGTGAGTCCAGCCTAATGCTCCTGCCACTATCTGGAAGAATTTGCTTTAGTGGAGTTAAGGTTCAGTTGAGAGCAGGTGCAGTGTGTGGGAAGAACATTTATTTAAACTCTGTGAACTTTTGAAAATAACAGTGAGAGAAGTACCCAGTGAAGCTCTCAGTAGTACTGTGCTGTGCAGTATTCTGCCACGTTCAGGGCATCACGTCTCTGTTTTGGAGTGAGGAAGGAGAGCGGTACAAACCAGCTGTGTGTGCAAGAGGAAGGCAGGTCGTTTTTGTTCAGCCAAGCCAAAGGAAATGCATTTTGCAAATGTGCCATAGGATAAGAACATGCTCCTTCTCCAGCTCAGGAAGGACCTAGTGGCCCATGTGTGAGAAGAAAAGATAAACAGGGAAAAGAGCAGCCTTTGGTCAGAGAATTGCATTGCACCACAGCTTGACATAAATTCTGAAGGCACAGATGATTTAAGTCCAACGTATGAAAACAACCATTTCTTGAGATGTGGCACTTGCAGAGACTGTCAAAATGACAATGGCTCCTAACTCAGCTTGTGTGGAAGGACTCTCCTGACCTGTGGGACAGGTGCCTCTGCCCAAGCAGCAGTTTCTCCTCCACTATAACTTGCTGCTGTGTGTAGCAGTTGTTCCCAGCTGACTGGCCTGCTGTCCTGTGGTCACAGCTCCTGCAGGAACCACTCGGTGCCGGGGCTTTTGCTGCTGGCACAGGAGCTGGGAGCTGTTGTTTCTGTTATGCACCACTGAGAGCAGTGCCCAAGCAACAGATCCACAGGCTTGGCTGGAAGGTGTGACTAATGCAGCACTGGGGTCTTATGAGACCAGCCATATTATGTTCTCTTCTTAGAGGCTACATTAGGACAGAGCTTTCTTTGTAAATATAGTAGTGTGTATGTTGATACTACCTCTAAATATATATTGCATATTTCTTCCTCTTTTAATCTTGAAGAGAAGTTCCGCCATTTTATAGCTAGTCTGCTGGTAGTATTTAAATAAGGCTGATATGTAAATAAAACTCTTAAAACTTTTGAATAAAGTATGATTTATAGTAAGTGTTCTATTACTAAAACATCAAGCATTTGCAGTGTTTTATGTGTCCCTATTCCAACTGCTTACCCTTTCTATGCTTTGATAAACTACATCTGGCAAATCTTTAAAAAACCCCTGAAAGTTTCTGAGGAAATAGGGAGGTTTCATCCTAGGTGCTGAAAACCACACATTCCTGTTTGGAAATGTGCAATTATTACTTCAGTGAAAACCCCAAACCCCACAAAATTTGCTTGTTTAATTTTTATTCACCTTTACCTCCAGAGTTCCTTACCCTCTGGCACATGAATTAACCTTCATGTCTGAGCTGAAGGATTGAAAAAACAGTTTCCTTTTCTGGTTGGTGTGGTGGGGTTTTTTTGTGTTTTGTTTGTTTGTTTGGTTGGTTTTTGGGGGTTTTTGTTTTGTTTTGTTTTGTTTTGTTTTGTTTTGTTTTTTCTCCAGTAGCCTTTTAACTTCAGCTAACTCATTCAGCTTCATAAGAAGTATAGGAAGGGTGGCAAGTCACCATCTCTGCAGTATCTGTGTTCGTTTGGTACTTTGAATACTGCATTAGGAAAATAGTGCTTCCTTTATTAAACCCACTCATTGTTTACTTTGGGATAACTTTGTTAAAACTGGTGTTAGAGTTGAAGAAGAAACACCTGCCAAGAAGATGAGGTCTAGTATTTCTTTTTATTTTAGAATTCCAGCTCTTCCATTTATTAAGACCTCATTACTTGAAAACACCATTGAGGCCCTCATGTCAGATAATTAACCTCTGACAGTACTGTTATGTTGGAACATACGATTCCAATAAAAAAAAAAACAACCCAAATGGTGGCAGGGAAATGTTTTTTAAAGCTGCAAGGTCCTCCTAAGATAGTTAGGTCTGTTGATATTTAAGTATGTTTATATATCCACATGCCTTGGGACTGTTGCTGTCTCCAACTAGAGAAGAAAAGCAGTGTGACTTGTGCATGAGCATGATAACAGCTGTACCTAAAAGGTGAAGTCCTGCTACTCCTGCAAGGGTGTTGGCCTTAAGGAGCTCCAGATGTACTTGTGTAATAATTAGAGTTGGTAACTCAAAAGGTCTGTTTATTTCAGAAAGGAAAAGAAATACATTTCCTCTACTACTTACTGATTATAAAACAGTATTTTACTTGCACTTTTCAGTGGGTTAAAATATGTTAAGTGTCACTTAAATGCATTCCTCAGCATAGAAAGGCTGAAGATAAACATGAAGATCAGTCAGAAACTCCACTCAACTCTTAGGAATTTAAGTGCATTGGCATACACATGCCCTGGAAAACAAGTTTTCCTTGAGCATCCAGAATTATCTTTTGAAGCTCCCCTGTGCCAGGATATTGGAGGATTTATCTCACATATGTAATGTGCAGAAAATGGGTCTGAATTGGTTGCTGTGCTCCACTTTGGAAAATGCAAGCGCTGATTATTTAGTTGGTTTGACAGAATGTTTATACCATTTTATTGTGAAAACTTCTAGCTGTCAAGGGCTTTCAAGCAGCAGTGCTCAGTTGTGTCCAGGGTACCTTAGGCTACCGAAGTCACAGCCTTATACTGCCCACACAATACTTCGGGTTTCTTCCTTTCTTTCCCCTTTGGACTTCTGGGCCTTTAGGGTATGCTGTGCTTTGTGAGGTTTCACTGCAGCCCACAGGGTTTAGGTTTGTTTTAAGGGAAGTCGAGATTGCTTGATGATAACTCCCTCCAAGACCTGGATCGGACCCAAACCAGCGGCGGTCAGCAGGAGGAACTAGCATCCCTCTGTTCAGCCATTGCTCTGGGAGATCATGGTCCTGCTCCTGCTGTCCCCTCAGACACGGCGGCCTTGAAAATTAAACAAACAAAGGGACTTCTGGTCCAGTCCCTCTGGCTAAGCTGTCTTCCACCTTCATCTCGGCTCCGGCGTCGTTCCTCTCTGGAAGCAGGGGGACGCGCCAGCCGCCCCCCGAGGACCCGTGCGGCGGGACGCGGANCGATCCCGATCCCGCTCCCGCTCCCGAGCCCGCTCGGTCCCGCGGCCGCGGGGCTGGTGCTTGGGCGGCGCGGGGCAGCCGGCAGGAGCAGCAACAGCGCAAACACCAGCGCAGGCATGCCGGGCAGCGACACGGCGCTCGCCGTGGACAGGACGTACTCGGACCCGGAGCGGCACCGGCGCCGCAAGACGAGGGTAAGGCGTGCGGGGGCAGGCGGCTCGGGGAGGCGGCGGCTGCCTGCGGGGTTTGGGTGCCGAGCGCTGACAGACGGCCGCCAACCTGCAGCGCGTTCCGCGTGAGGTCTCCACGTTTGGTAGGCTAACGATCTAAAGGGAAGGTTTTTTTCCTGCCTGATTCTTTCATGTTCATACTCTGAAGACTTTTTGGTATAGAAAAATGAAATGAAACTGGATATTGACTTCGTAGAAACCGATGTTTGAGGTATCCCCGCAATCGAAACTAGAAGGATACAAGTGTAATAGAGAACTTACTCACCAGAGTCAACAGCGCCGATGATTTAATGCTGTCTCGATCACAGTGGTGAATACTACGGTTTGGTTCTGTTTCTCAAGGTTTGTTTAATAAACTCTGGAGCTGGTGATTGTATCTGGCAGTAGAGAGTTATTGTAGTTCCTTTTATGAAGCTAAAAGAGGGCTGGGCAGGAGTGGAACTTGACAGAAAGAGTGCACCTGTGTGTTCTGGGGATAAAGTAAGAACATACTGTATATCTGTGATGTATGGCTTTATGGAATAGTTTTTCTTATAATCTCCTGGCTAGTTCATCTTTATTTTAATGTTTTGTTCATATGATATATAAAAACATAAACGTGTATAGGCAAAGCTTGTGATCCTTTCATGTATTTAGTGGTTGTTATGGTAAGTGTTCTGTTAATGAAGGCACTTGGCTTTTTAGTTTAAAATTCTTACCTAAATGCTCAGCTCAAAGATATGTAAAAAAGTGTCTCTCTCTTCCCATGCACTGCAGAGAAGGAAAAACGAGGTTGCTCTAACTGACTTGGGATTTTGGCAGAAATTCTGTTTTCTGTGCTGAGATCTTGGGTCTGACAACAAATGAACTTTATGGTTTGAAGTGTAAGGATCAACTGTTTGTGAGGGAAGATCTTTTTGGGGAGGGGGGTGGTGACTGGAATAAAGGTTTCAGGTTTTGGGGGTTTTATTTTCCTGTACTGCACATTAGCGGTATTCTCCATCCCTCCAGCCCATTAATTGACTGTGATGAAAAGGAGATGGTGTGATTTAGATTGCTTCAGAATAACGAAATATTTTAAAAACAGGGTACTCTATACACTGTAGCATTACTACTGGACTCTACAAGCTCTGCACTGTAAGGTGGACACACATGCTAGTCATATTGGAGTTAACAATGTTATGCATTTTCTTTGTTCTTCTCTGTTGAAAGTTGAAGTGATTAGTTTCTCCTTCACTCATCTTGCCGTAAGAATAGTGTAGTACCTACCTAAGTGTGGCCATGGAGATAAGTTGCATATCTTCATAATTTTTGGCATATTTAAAGGTTAATCTAGTTGATTTGCTTAAAAGGGTGAAGCATCATGGCTAATGCTATGTTGCTTATGGTACTCATGTACTGACATTTTTTAAAAAAAATCTCATGTTTAAGGCAATTTTATAAAAGCATTGGTCTTCTGTCTGCTTTTGGATTTCTTTTAATCAGAATTAGTGTCATCTTCCCTTCCTGTGACCATGAGGACTGGAAATACAACTCTGTACAAGTTTAGAGTTGTATGTAATTGTGATGCTCCAGGGTTTGGGCTTTACAAGTTGTGTCAGATATCATAGAACTTGTAATGTGGTTGCTAGGTATGGGAGCAGCATGTTGTATGTTCCAGATGATGATAAGAACTTGTATTAAATCTATTTGTGCTTAGTCCAGACAAATTGGAATTTTTCCTGGGTAAATTGCCTGGATAATTTCAACATTTCTCTTACTGCCTTAGCCATAGGGGTAGAAATGGTCACGCACTGGAGCAGCAAGAACTGACAGTATTATGTAGAAAAATGCAAGAAATTAGAATGCTGTTTTTTATTTAGAAACTGAATAAAAATCATCAGAGCAGCGAAAGTTAAACTGCCATTCCCAAACATGGATGGAGAAGAACAGTGCAGTGCATGAGCACAGCAATACAGAGCTGATGAGGGGGGTTCTCAGGAGCCTGAGCAGACTAGGGAGACTTGCCATGTGAAGAATACCTTGGAACTGGATATGGTAGCAGGGTAGGACATGTTGTAAGTAAGGTGAGATCCATTTAATAAAGTCTGGGGAAAATAGAGGAGTCAAAGTAGGAGCTGGATTTCCTAGTCTGTATAACATAGGCTACTGAGTCCAGATTTTAGGTGGATGGGTTTATAAGGAATTCTCCAGCCTGTAGGTTACTGCATGTGTCTTTCAAGCCCAGCTAAGGATTTTCCTTATGAGAAAGTGATACCTTTTCTCTGGATAGGTAAAATGACAGTTCAAAATTGCTGCTGTATATACTGTAGGAAGGCATAATTAAATTCAGTTTGCATAAGTGCTGGAACAATTTACTGTGAATATAGCCTTCAGAGTTTATAAATGGTAGAGTCTGGAGGGATTTAAACATTTTTGCTGTAGCCAAAAAGCTTCTTCAGTTTCTAGCAACGGGTCTGTTCAATGTCTTCTCCTTTGAGGCCATTTGAAGTATAAGATATTATGGGTTCTGCTAATAATTCTCCATATGTCACCTTTTGGGTGAAGTTCCCAGTGAGTGAAAGAGAGAAAATAATTTATTGAAGTACAGTTGGGTCATTCTTAACTTAGGAGAGTCACTGCTGCTGCTGAAGGCCAAATATTTTGTGGAAGAGGTTGTTCTGTCTTCTTGGATGTTCTCTACCTTGGATGAATCACAAGAGAGTCCAGCTATGCTGTGCATGGCAGTACTGAGAGGGGCATTAAGTGAAGTGAAATGGAATTAGTGCCTTACAGTTCTGCTTTTACATGCTGGGTATAGATTTATAGCCATGTGGTTGCCTTGGTTGTGGAAAGTGATCCATGTCTAGATTTAAGAAGGGCGCCCTTCCAGGAGACTTTGCCTGCCTCTCCTTGCCGATAGTGTCCGGTCTCTATAATCTGGATTACTGCAGATCACTCTGGTGGTGCAGGTGAAATCTGTGGACAATACAGCTGTGCAAAATGTTTCCAGTCTTCTCTGTAATGCCAGTTGCTGCAGCTTCACTGTGCTTAACATCCACTACTAGCTGAGTCCTGCAACACTTCAAATACAAATCTTTGAAACACAGTCAAAATTAGGACCTAAGATATGAAGTAGGACAATTTGGGAACAGGAGTTGCATTTTTTGTTGTCATGGATGAAGTACTGCTCTTGCTGGAACGTAACTAGCAGGATAGTTAAAAAATTGTCATAGGGCTTTCTTAATGGACTTGATTTTGCAGTCAGCATTGTGGAAGACTAAGGTGTTCAGATTCTGGCTACACTGTATTTCCTGATCAGTAAGTCCATGCTGAGGTCTGTGCAATTGCAACAGTTATTATTCCTGATGTTCAAACTAGCTTGGCTATACTAACCCGTGCCTCGCTGTGGTGACTTTTGCTTCAAGAGCACTGTGTCAGGACTGCCTTTCAAGGCTCTATAAGAGTCTATGAAAGCTATCTTTT